>JASAUF010000090.1:0-143900 GCA_030180095.1 Magnolia changhungtana
ACATGAGTACATTATGCTAATCGATGGGGGAGAGTCGAAGATTATTCTCCGAGGTCTTAGTCGATTTGAGCATAATGGGAGTGGTTGACAGTTATGCAGGAAGAGATGGAATCCTCAGATAAGAACCACACCTACGAGCATGGTGAAATTTTTAAGGGCAAGAAAGCTGAGTAATAAGTGCGTGTTCGTAAAGGCTACATTGTTAAGAATCTGGCTGCATTTGTGTCTGGCGTCGACTCTTGTGGTGAAAGGTTTTGGCCGAGGAAAGGCATAGACTTCGAGGAGACATTCTCACCAAATGTGAAGATGACATCCATATGGGTGTCAGTTTGGTCAAGTGCCAAGATGGATCCTAAGATAGTGCAGTGTTAGATGTTAAACCGGCTTTTCCCATGGTGACTGGAAGAAGAGATTCACATGCACCAATCAGAGGGGTTCAAGGCCGGCGGCAAGGAGCATATGGGCTGCCACAGAGTCAAGGCATTGCATTTTCAGATGGGCAAAACAGTCTACCGCAATGGAACAAGAAGTTCTGAGTCGGCTTATGTCAAACATGGGGTACGGTAGATCTGAGTCCTGACCCACCGGTAGTTCACGCAAGTTCTCGTACGGTGATTTCTTAGTTCTCCGCTATTATATGTTCACTTACACGCTTCATCAGCGGGAAAAGACATCAAGAAGATCGACAAGGCTTAACATGAGTTGGGAAAGTCTTTCATGTATTTAAAGACCTTAGGCCCGTGTAGACAGATCCTAAAGTGAATGGAGATAATCCGTGACAAGGTAAGGAGGAAGCTATTACATCACAAGAGCGGTATATTGAGAAAGTCCTGGGAGCAAATCAATATGAATGTAGCTGGCTTCTGGCCAAGCATCTAACACTAGATGGTCACTCTCGTGATCGAAATGCGATTTACAAGTTGTCCCAAGATCAAAGGCAGAGGTGGAAGAGATGTGCAGAAGATAAATCTCACGCATCACGTAGGAAGTTTGATGTATGCTATGGCATGTACACTCCCGTACATGAGGCAAGTATTGGTTTATATGCTCACGCAGATTCTTGCCAATCCCGGCAAAGAGCATTAGGTACGTTTGGAAATCTGACATCATGCAGTATCTACATAGGCCTATCTAGGCCGAGCCTATGCTACGTGGTGATTCGGTAAACCCGTGTTAGAGTGGGCTGGCTACACAGATGCAGTAGATGGGCGACATTGCACTCCAGGAAGTCTACATCTAGGGGTTCAGTGTTCACGCTTGCGTGGGGAGCGGTTTCTTCGGGCAGTATAAGCCACAGTAAGGTCGGTGAGCATTGATCAACAACAGATGGCGCTGAGCAGATATGCGCAAATTTCATAAAGGCATACAAAGAGATGCTTTGATGAAGAGGTTCCTATGAGGAACTTCAGCCTAAAGCGTGAGCAGTACATGTTAGCCTATTGCGATAGTCGTGAGCGCCATACACTTCGGTACAGTTAATCCAAGTCAAGATTCCAAGTTGAAGCACATAGTAGATTTGCATCACCGGATCGTGGATATTTCGGGAACGTATGCGTTACGTACCTTTGAGTAGCGTAATAATACCTGACGTATAATGGGTCGATATGATGACCAAGGCCTTACTCAAGAGCAAGCTTGAGGTAATGGTAGTAAACCTGGTCGCTTAAAAGTTAGCAGAATCCTCTCAGTAAAAAGCAGAGATTTGATGGTGTTTTTACCCATCGTATGTTGCTCCTCAAGCAATCTGCATACGCAAGTCCTTTTCAAGCAACTGGGGATGCGCAAGTCTCCTTCGCAACGGATGTTGCAGCAAAGTCCTTTTCACACCGGGGGATGCGTAAGTCCTTTTCAAGAACCGGATGCGTTAAAAGTCCTTTTCGCAAGATCTAGGACGTAGAAAGGAGTTTCGTAAACTATAAAAAAGGGTCACCAGATTTTTCTAGGGTAGGTTGTGTCGATGAGAAAACACAAGAGTGCTATCAAAGTAGCGAGAGTAGAGATAGAGAAAGAGAGAGAGTGGTGTTTATTGAAAGTGTGGAGTTTGATTAATATACATGATGAATATGTATTTCATGAATGGGAAGCACTCAAAGATTGATTGTTGATTTGTTATATATCATTTTTCTAGAGAACTCTCTCTCCTTCCCAATGTCATCTAAGAACCAAGTTAATGATCTCTTTATGAGGACTAGTGCTATCAACAAATTCTGATACTGGTCATATAAACGAACTATGCTTTCTCTTCACACATATCATTTACATGCTCTAGTTGTACATGGCTATGATTATCTAGCTTGATATGTGTCTCATACATGTGTAAAGCGACATAAACCCTAAAATTTTAATTATAATAAGATACATAATTTTCGGTATGTTTATGTGCCTTGAAAAGCGCATATGATGATCTTATCAATTAAATTGAAGATCTTGTTTATAGATCATAATGATCATAGGGCCTATGAAAACATGTTATTATTGTTATGACCAATTGCAGATATAATTATACATGAATATAAGTTGAAGGAAAGAATTTCCTGTATCAATTTTGGAAAGTTGAGTTAGAGAACAACTGCCATTGATCTTTATACCGATTTTATGGCCACGGGATGAAGCGATGGTTATTCAAATGCAATCATCCTACTTAAGGGAACCAATGACAAATCGGATGGAAGGTCTTTACCATTAGGTTTGACGATGAGTTCGTGCATTTACATTACATTGCATCAGAGTAATTATATCAATGCACTAATGATATGAATGATATCATTAGTGCATTGATATAAGCATGGGCCCACTTATGACCAACTATCAATGCACTACCCCACCCCCTACTTTAGGGAGTGGTTATAAGCATGTTCCCACAATTCAGAGAGTGCAGTCATTTAATCAATGAAAAAAAGAAAAAAAAGAAAGAGCCATACTTGCATTGTTCACCATTATTGTGAGTCCTTGAGCTCTCTAAAGGTTTCAAAGAACTTGAAACCTCCTTCGTTCCACCCTCGTTTGATGAGGTATTCAAACTTATATTCAAGTGACCAAAGAGGGCACCGGGTCATCTTATGAAGGGTAATGGACTCCTAGCCGACTCTAATGTCTCCACATCTCAATCTAGGGCTGTCAATGGGCTGGGCCTGCCCGACGGGCTTCCTGGCCTGGCTCACGTTGGGCTGGCTTAGATTGGATTATCAAGCCCAAGAGCCAAGTTGGGGCTTTACTTATAAGCCCATTTTCATTCGGACTGGTTTGGGCTTAGACGTCCAAAAGCCCAATAGCCTGGCCCAGCCTGATATTTTTTCAACAGTTAAAATCCCTCATATTTCAAAAGCTTCCTCCTTTCCATGAGTTAAAAAATAATAATTCCCTCCCTGCCTGCCTCGGAGAATGGGACTTGAGTCCAATTTAGGGTGCACACGAACCAGTAGAACCGGTAAACTGGACTAGATCTGACCAAACTGGTCCAGTTCATGTAGTGTCTTGGTTCTGGTTCTGATTCCGAAAATTGAAGAAACAGTTAGTTTGGTTCGATTTTCGGTTTGGGGTTCTTAAAAAACCGAATCAGACTATGAACCGAACTGTTGAAGCGAACCCTGAAACCAGACCTGAATTATAAAAGGCCCGTAACCATAGAATTGAATCGGTTTTTTAGGGTCTGGTTCCAATTCAGTTCTAGGGTGCAAACGGTCTAGTTCCCGTTCTAGTTTTCTTCGAATTATTGGGAATGGATCCGTTCCAATCTCACGCCAGAATCGGACCAAGTGGAACCATGTGCACCCCCAAGTCACATTCACAATATGGCCTCCGGTTGTAACGTGGCAAAGTTCTGGGGCTCCATCATGATGTATGTGTTATATCCACACCCTCCATTCATTTTACAAGAACATTTTTGAGCATGAGCCCAAAAATGAGGTGGATCCAAGGCTCGTACACCTTAAAAAGCAATGGGAATGAACGAGTACCATTGAAAACTTCTCAGGGGCATAGAAGTTTTAGATAAAGCTGATATTTGTATTTTCCCTTTAGGTCTGTGTGACCTTACTAACAGGTTGGATGTTAAATAAATACCATTGTGCGCCCTAGGAAGGTTTTAACGGTGGAAACCATTGTCCCCATTGCCTTTTGTAGTGTGGTCAACATAACCTTTCAATCCACCTCATTTTAAAAATTACATACTAAAATTATCTCAAAAAATGAATGGACGGTGTGGATATAACAGATACATCATGGGTCCATAAAACTTTGCCACTGCTCCCATCAACAATAATGGCACTGCCGTAATTCTAACATACTATATGCCCAATTTCAAATTGGTTATAAATCACAAGGACTCGCAACTTAACAGTGCTTTGTGGAACCCACCGTGATGAAGTGTTTAATCTCGGTCGTCCATCCATTTTTCCTGATCATTTAAGGTATGAACCAAAAAATAAAAAAAGGTAGTTTAAGTTCACGTTAGTTACAGAAGTTCTGAATCTAAGTTGATATTTGTGTTTTCCCTTCATCCAGGCCCTTTTAACATAAGGTTAGACAGCTAATAAACATTATATATAGCTGTCCTTAGGAAGTTTTCAATGGTGAGTTTTTAATTACCACTATTTTCCTGTGGTGCGGTCCACCTGAGTTCTTTATCTGCCTTATTTTTTGGATTAAGGCTGAAATTATAATCCAAAATGGATGAACGCGTGATAAAACATATAAATCATTTAGGACCCACATATTAGAGTCGAGGAACTAAATTGCTATTGCTATTGACAATGTCAATGTCGGTCCCCAATCCGTGTCCTTGAATCCTGAGCAGATGAGGTGCGGACCCTGCCACACCAAAGATGGTGCGTGGCTCTTACGGTGGTGCCCACCTTGATGTATGAATGCTATATCCATGCCATCTATCAGTTTTGATATATTATCTTATGGCATGAGCCCAAACATAAAGCAAATCTAATTTTAAGATGGACCATATTATAAGAAACAACAGTGGTTGATTAATAATGGGCCACAAAAGTTTTGGATCAAGTTTGTTATCGCTGGAATTTAGATGAAATTGTGGTTACAACCGTAGCCTCCATACTATTATTGGGTACCTGTACCAACTGAGAATATAGGACAATGGAGGTGCTGATTGTGGCTGGGGACCCTCCGATGCCTAAGTCAAATAAGTTGAACCAGAGTGAGTGTAGTTGGAGTTGGGTTTTTTTTTTTTTCAAAATAGACTCTTGCCATAGATTTCATTCAACTCAGAATTAATTTGTACAACCCTTCGGTCAAAAAGGTGCAGACAGGAGAGAAAAAAAAAAAATTGTAGATGATTCATTCGGTTTAGTAGATAAATTTTAGTAATTCAGTCGTCAAGCATGTGGAGACTTTGGTCAGACGATTATCGAGTACACGAACTTAGTAGAATTAGAAAAGGTTTTTTTTTTTTTTTTTTTCCTTTTTATTCATAAAGAGAACCTTTTACATGTAACAATCATCTGTTAATAGGTAGCTCACACCTAAGGTGAGCAGTTGACACATTATAGGTGTTCCTCGAGTCTATTTTCACTGATAGTAGATCTTTAGGTGCTCGACATTTCATGGATAGGGTAAGAGTTAGCTATACATGTATTTTAGTCGGTATGTCCTTGTACGGACTATATTAGGGTGTGAGTTAATAGGTAACTCACACCTAAGGTGAGCAGTTGATACATTATAGGTGTTCCTCGAGTCTATTTTCACTGATAGTAGATCTTCAGGTGCTCGACATTTCATGGATAGGGTAAGAGTTAGCTATACATGTCTTTTAGTCGATATGTCCTTATACGGACTATATTAGCTACCCTATATGGTCCTTCCTAGGTTGGTCATAGTGCCCCAGAGTCAGGCTCCTTGGTGCTTTGGAAGACTTCTCGAAGTACAAAGTCTCATGCTTAGAATTTTGCACCTTAACCCTTGTGTTATAATGTCAAGCTGCCTTGTGTAGATAGGCAGCGACCCTTAGCTATACTTTTTCCCTTAGTTCTTCATTCAGATCCAGACTCATCGTTAGTTGTGCATTGTTTTCTTCAATTTTGAACAGCTTGGTTCGACTCGAGGGCATCCCGATCTCAACTGGGACTACTGTTTCTACTCCAAAAGCTAAGGAAAATAGGGTTTCCCCTGTTGTTGTATGGGCCATGGTTCGGTATGGCCATAAGACATGCAATAGCTCATCAACCCAGGCTTTGGATTTCTCGAACTTAGTCTTCAAGTGGGTTTTTATGATCTTATTTATAACTTCCACTTGTCTATTAGCCTAGGGATGTCAATCCCGTTTACACTCATATAGCTTTGGAAGGAATCCCAAATGAAATCGGAAACAAATCCTGCAAATTTGCAGTTTTGCATAATCTATGCAGAATCTGTCAATGTCATTGAAGCCCTGTCGATGCCATTGAAATAATCTTGTTGATGGCATCAAAGCCCTGTTGATGGCATCGAATTAACATCTCAACTCTCCAGAGACAAAATATGATTTTTCAGAAATTCTCGGTGGCATCGAATACTCATCGATGGGATCAAGGACTGTTCAAAGCCATCAAAGGTGACATCGAACAGACTGTCAATTGCATCGAAAGGCCGAGTAACAGACTCGATTTAAGACATCTATTACAACAGTTCATCCCTGCGTCAGTTATGGCCTGTTCACATGGCGACCCATTAGATGGACATTCATGATCACCACATGTTTTCCATGTAAACCATGCGGACAGAGCTACATAGAACTGACTACAACAAGAGCTGCACACTAGAATTCATATGGAAGACGAGCAATTTCTTAAATGACATCGGTAGTTATATGGAGTGAGCGCTTTCCGCTTAAAGAGGTAGCCCACAATTGAAGTTAAAGACATGTAACCTCGTCGGCCAAAGAAGTTTCAGTTTTAATTACAGAAACAACATTGATAACTTCCATAACAAGGATGATTCTATCATGAAATGTATTGAAAAAAGCATGGAATAAATTACAGATACAGGAGAGAAAACCCAATTCTCATCAGCAAGTACGTTTCACTGCACGTTTGGATGCATTAACTACTAAGGCAGCAACGTAGATAATTAAGCATATTTCTACCTCTTCTACATATCAGGGAATCTAGACATAGCGCAAACACAGTACATGGTAACCCGGGCTAAAATATACTTGTTAGATTGCTAAAATTACTACCAAAACAGAAACAACAATTGAAGACAAACGAAAAAAAATCAATAGGTTAAAAAATAAAAAAAACACCTTCAACTTATTAAGAACAAAACAAAAACAACCATCAACAAATAAACTAACTAGTTTTAATACTATGAAATAATTTTTGCAGTTATTGATAGGCTACGAAACTTAGACATGGCCATAAATGTCAGTGTTAAAAACAGACAAGGTATAGAATTCGACAATGGCCAAAATAATGTAGTCTTTATTCATACCATTAGAAAGTAATACAGATTTGACTCACCAATATCAACACATCAGTCCATATAAAGTTAATTTTTTAACTTACAAACTTGAGCAGGAAACATGCTTCCCATATAAAAAATAAAAGGCCCCATTAAACTAGTAAAATACTGATTTATTTATTTATTTTTACATGGCAGTCCTACATTTAAAAGTGAATGGTTGCATCTGGAGCTATTGCGCTGGTCTATGGGACCCTAAATGCGGCCATTATCAAAGCAAAGAAAACCTGCAGTTGAAAGACATCACACAACCACAAATGAAAATCCGAGTAAGAACAAGAAGAATGAGAATGAGAAGAATGCAGAGATTCTCTACTTACCCTAAAAACTTCGGAAAATGTTGTCTTCCCATCTTGTACAAGTTGAGCACTGGCATAGAAAATGAGGGTGTTGGTGCAGAAGACCACAAAGAAGGAGAGGCCGAAGCCTAGGCCACTTACAATTCCTTGTCGGACTCCATGCTTCATTGGGACCTTGCATTTCTCTTGGTAAAGATCCATTACCTTCTATTCTCCACAAAAGATGCAATTGTCCAAATACCACCAACTGCATCATTTGCCACTTGACTGGCTTCCTCATACATCTCCTGCAACCAATCTCACAATCTCTTAATACTTATATGCATACTGAGAAAAATTGAATGGCAGTGCGACTTCAAATAAGCTAGACTAAGCAGTTACACACAAGGGCTACTTTCAAAATGTCTGTCAGTAAACATTGGTATGTAACTGATCAAAAATTACAATAGAACTGTGACAATTAGTGAGGGGAAACGTGAGGTCGAGCATCTGTCTTCCTCAAGAGGATAACTATTCGAATCCACGGAACTTCTCTGGACTCCTCACAGAGATTTTCTCGAATCCACGAGAAAAGAGAACATGAAAATAGAAATAAATTCTAATAAATTCGAAATAGATTAATGAATAATTGATAATTCTCTAATACGTCTCCTTACACCATTAATAAAGAAAAAAAAAAAACTAAAATTCGTAATTACCAAAAATAGCAAAATTCTAACTCTAATAAAATTCCTAATTCTAATAAAACTCTTTTAAGGCCTAGTTTCTAAAAATAAAAATTGCAAATAAACTTTCTCTAGAAGAGTCCTAGTATAACTAAAAGTTATTTCTAAAAGGAAAGAAAATCTAAAACTCTATAAATATTAAAAAATTCAGAATTACTAAAAATAGTAAAATTTTCCTAAAAATTCATTTTTGAGCTGAAAGCGCGTGCTTTCTGACGAAACGGATAGATGCGACCCACCATGTGGGTCGGGCCACCCTGATAGGCCTGCTTCAAGAAAGATTGATAGGTTGTGAGCCCCATAACGATACCCGGATCAAAAGTTATGGTCAATTTACGATCCATCTTCTTTTGGCCCAACCATGCTAGGAACGTATCTATGACACGTTCTACATCAGACTCTTCCACTTGAAAAAAACTCGTCCTCGAGTTACGCAAGAGACTTGGCACATGAGTCTGAGATAACTTCCGACGTCGATGTTCAATAGCTCTTTTTATGTACTTGGCATTAAGCTCTTGAGTTGACACAATACATGTACTCATGTTTTCCTTAACTTGACTAATATCGATTAGTTCCTTCACATCTACCTTCAAGATCTCATATTTTTTCTGATAATGTAGGCAATTAGGTGGACTTGCCTCTGAGAAGGGATCAATATGATTTTGTATATCTCGTATGGGAGGTAATTTATTAGAGAGTTCATCGAGCACAACCCTCTTGAACTCCTGCGATACTGGTTCCAAATCCTAAAAGGACAACAAAGCTTGCGCTCTAAGATATTCACAGGCTCCATATATTTTTTCTTTTCAACTAATGGATATATATTTCTCGTTTCCTCATATTGTTTAACAAAGGCCTGTTTAGTGATGAGATATTGTCCCTCCACTTTAGAAGTCTTGGGTTGGTTCTCCATTCCTATAGAAGTCACATGTTCGCCACTGATGAATCCTGTGGTCTGTTGCAACTCGGTTTTGATGAAGTTGTTTCTCGCGGACCAATAATAGAATTTTTCTGCATAACCTTTTATTGATCGACTATCTTGATAATAATTTTGATTTTGTTGAAATAATACATGATCGTAATCTCGAGGGAGGAATCGCATGCACAATAACTTATTCATCCGCAACCACGTGCGGATTGACGCCTTCATTTGTCTCATCCGCTCGAGTTGAAGTTGTTCCCACCAATCTGAAGCTCTGCCCGTCAACTTGTAGGCCATGAGTTTAACTTTCCTTTCTTCTACGATGTTCATGTAGTCGAAGAAACATTCGACTTCGAACAACCAATCGAGGAAGTCCTTGAAGTAGAGTTGACCATTAAAACTAGGAAGATCGACTTTCATCTTGAATTCTTGAACCATCCTGTGGTTCATTGATAACATCGCCTTACGATTAGTATAATTACGAATTCTGTCAAGAATTGCCGGTGGTGGATCACCACCATGAACACGGAGTTGCCTTAAGTTTTCTCGCCAAGAGATCCGCTATGCGGTCGATGGAAGCTCTGACCCTTGCATGACTTGTCGATTCTCTCGTTGCGCTACTTGAAAGTTACCGCATTTGAAAAAAGTAAATTCCATTCAGAGCACCGCCCATGGGATTATTGCCCGACCGTCGTTAGAAGCCATCGACCCAGGAGAAACCTGCTCGATACAAACCGACGCAGGGAGGACGTGAGGTCGAGCACCGTCTTCCTCAAGAGGATAACTATTCCAAATCACGGAACTTCTCGGACTCCTCACGAAGAGATTTTCTCAAATCCACGAGAAAAGAGAATAGAAAATAGAAATAAATTCTAATAAATTGAAATAGATTAATGAATAATTGATAATTCTCTAATGCGTCTCCTTACACCATTAATAAAGAAAAAAAAACTAAAATTCGTAATTACCAAAAATAGCAAAATTTAACTCTAATAAAATTCTAATTCTAATAAAACTCTTCTAAGGCCTAGTTTTTAAAAATAAAAATTGCAAATAAACTTTCTCTAGAAGAGTCCTAGTATAACTAAAAGTTATTTCTAAAAGGAAAGAAAATCTAAAACTCTAAAAATATTTAAAAATTGAATTACTAAAAATAGTAAAATTTTCCTAAAAATTGTTTTTGAGCTGAAAGCGTGCTTTCTGACAAAACGGACAGATGCGACTCACTATGTGGGTCAATTCACCTCGGATGGTCCGTTTCAAGAAAGATTGATAGGTTGTGCGCCCCATAACGATACCCAGGATCAAAAGTTATGGTCAATTTACGATCCATCTTCTTTTGGCCCAACCATGCTAGGAACGTATCTGTGACACGTTCTACATCAAACTGTTGCCAATTAATAGTCTCAGCAAGTAAATGTTATGCAGCAGATAGCATACTAATTAATCTTTTGGTTTTTCTTTTCCACACTCGATGGTCAATTCTATTTCTGACCGAAATTTCTAATGATGGGAAGCTTTTGTGCAACATTATCCTTGAGATTTAGTCATCAACATACAACGCAATGAGCAAGAACTCTTATAAAAATTCAATGTTCAAGATCAGTCATGATCCATTTGTTGTTGATCCCTCTATTGCCCAAATTTACCTCTAAACTTTGGAAGAGCCCTGCAAGCTGTTCTTCAGTGACCTAAATACACAAAGAAATGCATATTGAATGTACGTCCTCCGTGTGGTAGTAAAGCACTTTTCGGTTATAAGTTCTAAATCAAACATACAAAAAATAAAAATAAATAAATAAATAAATAAATAAAACATCTACAAAAAAAAAAATTAGACAAATTAAGGTAGCTAGAATGCAACAAATATATGCGTACGTGTGGTAAGGTACAGTTAGGCCTGAAAGATTTTTTTTATTTTTATTTTTTTAATTTTAAAGACAATGGAAGAAGAACAATATAAAATTACAGGTTAGGTTAGCTTTTGATACCATGATTTGAGTTTTTGTTACTTGTTGCTAATAGGGTTTCTTCAGTTTGATCTGAATCAAAACCCCAATGAATCAGATCAACCATTCACCCAAAAAGGAAAATGCAACCCACATTGATTATTGGATAAGACAAAATTTACATGCTTCATCGTAAGGTCAGCCAAACAATAAGAAGGCAATGTACATCACTCAAAATATTGGAAGTCATGTATATGTGTTGTAAGGTTGAAAAACCTAACAATGAAAACAACAAAGACAAAGGAAATTAGAAAAGAATATTCACATAGTTCAAATAAAAATAAAACTAACAAATAATTAGCTAATGAAACATTAAAATCATGCATGATCATTTCAAGAACCAACAGACTATCTGAACATTACCTATTCTCTTAAAAAATCAGAACTCCAACAAAAGAACAAAAGAGTAAAAAGGACAACAAAGCTTGCGCTCCTTTGTCACATGGGTCATCGTAGCTATTAAAGAAAATGAAGTGAGAGTAAGTCCTTAGAAGAAATTTCTTCAACAACAAAAGAATTGAGGCAAGCTTGAGGCCTAAGAATCTTTGGTTTGACAAAGGAAATTGCATAACAAAAGAACTAATTAGAATGATGAAACGAAGTTTAATTTTCACGCTTCAATTAAACTGTTCCATAAGCAACATTTTTATGACATTGCTAAGACTCTTTGTCCATGTAGATTTTGATGTGGCATGTGTCTAGGACTGTCCAAGTGTCTCAAAATGTCAGCTTGGCAAACCTCAGAAAGTAAGTGTCCAAGTAATAGGTCTGGCAAATGCCTAGAATAAGAACTAACATCATATCCAGAAAAGGGTTGTTTATTTGTAATATATATAACTGCAAATTTCTAATTCCTGCATGGTAATGACATATAACTATTGTCTCCACTTTACGCATTCAAGATACTTTGATCATGGATGTCTTAGATGAGATCAAATCAACATGCAAGCTCACCTCCATAAGAGAGTGGCAACTTACAGCAAAATCAAAGACTGCATCAAGTCCTCCAAGTTCTTGAAATCTTTCCTTAACATTTCCCCCAACCCTTCTCATAATACCAGATCATGTATCTGAAAATTACAAGGAAATGGTTATTAGCAAAGGCAAAGAAACATGATCTACTACAAAACAATGAATATTTTGTATCTTACAACCACATATGCCTGGCTACGCTATCAGGACCTCTCACGATACCCCAGTTGCCTTCTTTCCACCTTTCTTCTCAGCAAAGTACCTTTCTTTCCACCCTTCTTCTCCCAGCTTTATCTGTTAAATTTAAACTTGAATGAGCACATAATTATGAACCCTAGGAATTGGGTATCATGATCTTAAATGACATTACGAACCTTATCAACTATTGCCTCACTGGATTCTGAACCATTTGAAACCATATGATGAAATCCATTCATTGAGCTCCATAACTGTTGTCAGAAGTCTTATATCTGACTTTTTTGGGTTGCTCGACCGGTAGTGGGTCAGCCTCGACCGGTCGAGGGAGTTGCTCGACTTAAAGTCCAGTGAGCTCATCTTTTGGTATCCAGGCCGTTCGACCGTGAACTTCGGTCGTGGGGACAAAAACTCGACCGGTCGTAGGGTCCTCGACCGGATCGAGGTTACTGCAGATTCGTTTATGGATTTGATGCATGCGAAACTATTTAATTTTCAATCGCCATTGAGAATTTTGAGTAGGTTTTTGCAAGGGTTTTAAAGAGAAGTTGCCTAAACTATAAGTAGGTGTCATGAAAATCAGAAAGTAGGGCTTTTCTAAGGTATGAGAAATAATTCTAAAGCTTACTAAAAGTTTTCCAAGGGTTAGAAGGATTATCAAAGGTGTAGCAAGGGTGAGATTCGAGGTTGTTTGAATCGGGTAAGTCCTCTCTCTTGTAATTTCTATTTCATAGTGGATTTCTGTCGCTTTGTGCCATGGTTTTTTTTCCACAAGGGTTTTTCACGTTAAATCTTTGTGTTCTCTTATGATTGCTTGTTTTTTTATATATAAAAACCATTCTATTCATTCACAAAAGGCCGAAGTACAGTCGGGCATGCCCAGAAAAAAGAACCAGGCATGCCTATCGTGAGCAAAAGAAAAGGAAAACTAATTACAGCTGGTTACTCCCTGCCAATGCGACCTCTAAACGCCCTTAAACCCACTCTATCTAAGAAAATTAGACCCCTAACATGAATTGAAAAATCTGCAGCAGTTGAGAAGAAGCAAGTACGTTGAGTATCAGTCCCAATTCTGGCCAGTGCGTCGGCCGGGTAATTGCTTGTTACTATTGAATTGCTATCCTAGATCTAGATCTATGTGATTCCGCAGCACAAATCCCCAACAATAACTCCTTCACCTCAAGATGTATCTTTAATAAAATGCCATGAGTATGAAGAATACTGAATACATGTTTGTTCACCGCTCACAATTTCTTTTGATGGATCACAAATAGGAGCTTGTAATTTAATATTGAATACTCACACTTCATAAGGCCTGAGAAATTTGTGTTCCCGTGTGCTTAACAAATGACCAAAAATCCTTCGATGCCTTCCTCTGCTCAACATGTTGTTGCAATGACGGGCCACCATTGCTGCCATGCCTGATATTCAAAGAATTCTGAAAGCATATGTCCTTTTTCTTCTGTAATAGAAAAAAAAAAAAAAAAAATCAAACTATTGCCAAACTTAGTAACCAGACCAGGTGATTAAACAGCTAGATGAAAAGGATACCAATCAACAATAAAATAGAATAGAAATATACATTCTCCTTCATGTTTACCACAAAAAAAAAAAAAAAAAAAAAAAAAAAAAAAAATAACCAACCTCAATTAGCAATATGTGCACGAAGCATACGAATAAGATGAGTTTTTTTAACAATTAGCTTCTAGGTGAAAATTACAAATCTAATTTAACATTATCCTCCCTCCTGATTTGAGACCTTGTAAGGACTGATCAGTTTCTAAATGTAGTACATGATTTACATAGAGAATTACAGCCACTTGATTATTTTTTTCCTCAAGTTCCAGTAAGAAATTCTACCAATTAAAGACATTGCAATAGTAAATGCATATGTTAGCAGAAAGCAATGTTGATTTCTATTTTATAGTGAAGTGACACACAATGTTTGAAAGTCTCAAGAATAGGTAGTATCAAGTGGTAGAACCTGGCTACGTCTCCTAAAGATGGCATTTTCATAAGTATGTGCCTTATATCTACACAGTCCATCCATTTCGACAGATCATTTTAGGATATGAGCCCAAAAATGCAACAGGTCCAAATCTCATGTGGACTATACTATATGGAAAAGTTGTGATTGATCATTAAAAGCTTCTCGAGGGCCAAAAAAGTTTTGAATTACCAAGGTAATATTTATGTGGTCTTTCATTCAGGTATTTGTGACCTCATCAACAGGTTGGATGGAAAATAAACATTTCAATGGCCCTCAAGAAGTTTCTAATGGTGGGAATTCAATTACCACTATTTTTTTGTGGTATGGTCCTAACAAAGCCTGATAAGAAATTAATTTTTATATGCAACTACCCAACTACACATTAAAAATTACGTATTAAGAAAAGTGATTTCATTCATACCTTCCAATCAAATAGAATTAATTATAAATAGATTTGTCCTCTAACAACTTCTATAACTTAAACTTTATCTAAAGTAATACTGATCTATATGAGACTTATTGACGTAGGGAAGCACTTGATGAGGACGATCACCGTCTTCCTTAAGGATAATTACTCTGAATCCACGGAGTTTCTCTAGACTCCTCACTAGAGATTCCTCAAATCCATGAGGGAAAATAGAAATAATTTTTAATAATTCGAAATAAATTGATTTATGATATAAAAAAATAAAATTACAATCCTTTAAATAATAAACTCAAACCTAGGAAGAAGTTTTAAACTCAAACTCCTTAAAAACATGACTTACTATAAATAGTAAACTTACTATTTACAAACGGTCATGATTCCTACTAGACTTCATGGTTTTCGGCCAATGTCCAATTTGGCCTAACCATGTTATTCTCCTAATTTTTCCGAGACTTCTTCCTAGGATTCATATCACTATTAAAGGGGTTGTAAACTCGTTTTTATCATCAATCAATTTATTTCAAATTTTTAGAAAAATATTTATATTAAATTTCTTATTTTCCTCGTGGATTCGAGGTATCTTTGTGAGGAGTCCAGAGAAGCTCCTTGGATTCGGAGTAGTTATCAATGTTCAACCTCAACACATCCTTCCCTGCTTCTAAGCATTATATTTATCTTGAAACTACTATAAACACAATAAATAGTAGAGGCAATTTTTTTAATAAAAGTAGTTTTTTGGTCCACTAGTCTTGATATTGCTATGGTATTATTTACCTAATGTTCAGGTAAGATGCTAGCATGTGTGGCCACATTTTGTGGTGTAGATAGAGAGGCTTTGTCTGAGCTTAACTAATTATATATTGACAAACATACACATAGGAAAGTGTTTTTCATGCCCACATAATGGGAAGTTTCACATTTTTGTGTGCCCCACACACAACCAACATCCGAATCCTTCCCTATGGTGTGGCATACCTAAGTTTGGGCCAGCCTAATTTTTGAGTTTCCAGGTGAGCACGAGGCAGTGTGGATCTCATTCACATTATCTGATGAGAGAGAGAGAGTACCTGGTTGGCCGTGATATTCTTTGAACCTTGTCTACCTGATGGATCTTCTCATCTTCAGCGCCTCATTTGATTCTTACCAAATCAATTGTGATGTTTGGGATGTGTGATATGTTGCTCCAATCCTCCCCTCTGCATCTCTCCGCGAGCTTTTGACTGTGGATGATTTCGAGACGGGTAAGGCCTTGAAACCCTTGAGGCAATGACCACAACTCAGGGCAGTGTAAGAACTTCAGTTTCCTAAGCGACTTGAGCTGTCCCAAATCATCAGGAAGAGACCTCAATTCAAAGCATAAGTTGAAACTAAGAGTCTCTAGTGACTCCAATTGTTTCCATCCGTAGGGGAGACACGTCATTTCATAGATGCCGAGGGACGTTAGACTTTTTGGGAGGTGTGTTGGCAGTGCTTTCAATTTCGGGCATCTATGGATTGTTAATGAGTGTAGAGACGGCATTATATCTCCATCTTCTAATCTCAACCCCCACTTCTTTGGAGATGCTTTCAGACTACCGAACAAGTTACAGTTGTTCATCAGCCAAGCAAAAGTCATACCCAAATCTTGCATTGTGACTTTGTATTATTTGTGGAACCTAATGTTGTGTAATAGTTTGATTGAGTTTGTTTTGAAAACTTTAAATAGTAAACAAGTGAGATTGATTGTTTGATTGAGTTGTTAACTATCTTGTTGGTATTATAGCTTTCATGATTGATTGTTTCATGAGTGGATTGAATGAATGGATTAGTAGTTTAAATAAATATTTTAAAAAATTCAACATTTTTAGCCTCAACTTTGTAACCGAGGCTTGGATGGATTTACTAGTTTTGGGTTTAGCTCGATGTGAATGTAAATATGATGAAATATATTATATAACAGGTGTATATCAGGATGAATATGATGAAATATATTGTTAACAGTGTATATCGAGGAATTTTGTGTGAATTTTGAATCGTATATTTAAAAAAAAAAAAAAAAAAAAAAGATACTTTTTGTGGCGTGAGAAAATGAATTTTTCGTTGCTAAAAAATCTTGGAAATTTTTTTGGTGGCAAAAATTTTTGCTTAAAAGTCTCGAAAATTTTTTTGGCAGCGAAAATTTTTGCTGCTAAAATCTCGAAAATTTTTTTTTGCAGGAGTTTTGGATTTTTTTGGCGGTGAAAATTTTCGCCGCTAAAAAGTCTTGGAAGTTTTTTGGTGGTGAAACTTTTCGTTGTTAAAAGTCTTTGTAATTTTTTTGCAGTGAAAATTTTCGTAGTTAAAAGTCGTGGAAATTTTACAGACTTTTAGCGACGAAAATTCTCGTCGCTAAAAGTGGTGTTTCCTATCTTGACACAACTACTGCATATGTGGCATGCAGGAGACTTAGGGCCGCATGGTAAGGGCTGTACCATCTCGGGTGAAGCTGGGCCGCACCTAATCCGCTCCCCACAAGTGGATTAGGTGTTACTATCCTTGCGGTGGGGCCAACCTTGATAATGTGTTGTATATCCACGCCATCCATCCGTTTCTCCCGCCTATGCAATTGTCAGTGGCAAGCTATGCATGTGGTCCACCTGATGAGCGGACCATCCTAGAGTTTGTGACTGATCATGCTCGTATGCAGCTCCATCTGATCCATTCATTTGGATGGCTGGATCATGGAATGGGCCTCGCCCAAACATCTCACCCAAAGATAATCCTAGCCATTAGATTGAAGATTTGCAAATGGAAAATCACATCCCTTGTTTTATATTTGGTGTGGCCGAATCAAATGCATCCAAACAAGGCCTAAGATAGAACACGTACATGTGAAGTCATACCAAGTCAGGGGTGGGTTGGGCTAAAATAACTTAAGCCCAAGCCCATGAAATTGATCATGCCAGCATGCCAATCTAAGCACAACCCAGCCACTATTAGGCCAGACTAGCCGATTGCCACCATTAAGCCAACTATCAATAAGGACTTGGAATGACCTAAGCCCAGTTGTTGGACCCTCTGACTAAGTTAGATTTCAATTGGTTGAGCCCCAATAGATTGATGGTCCTAATGAAACTGCTTACAGCCCCACTAGATAGGATTTGCCCAAAGTGCCCATGACTTGGCTCTTTTTGTTTGATGTTTTGCATATGGTATTTTCATATCATTAGTGGGTTTATGTTGGCTTATTAGACTATTCAATTTACATTAGCTTTTCGTATTCTAACTATATTAACAACACCCTATTTTAAGACTTATTATTCACTTTCACATCTTCTATTGAGCTTATGTTTATTTTGATACAGATTATGGGAGATGTCATAGACCAAACCTTTAAAGTGGTTTTTGTATTTTTATCTATGATTCTTTTATATATTAGAAAAGCAAGGAAAATATTATGTTTATTTACTCTAGTGGAAAAGAGAAACATCGTGCTTTTGCATATATTACCTCTAAAGTCATATGGCCTTTATGGTTATTGGAAAGTATGAAGTTCTTATTAATATGCACGGTGAATCTATCTATCATGAATGGGAAACACTCTAAGATCAATTGTTTCTTTGTTAAACATCATTTTTTTTTCTTTCTAAAGAACTGATGTAGAACATGGCACAAGTATGTTCCTAGCATGGTTGGGACAAAAGAAGGTGGACCGTAAATTAATCGGAACTTTTGATTTGGGTATCGTTACGGGGTGTAGAACCTATCAATCTTTACTGAAACGGGCCATCCGAGGTGAACCGACCCACATAGTGGGTTGCATCTATTTGTTTCTTCAAAAAACGCACGCTTTCAGCTTAAAAACAAATTTTTAGGGAAAAAAATTATTATTTTTAGTAATTCTGAATTTTTAAATATTTTTCTATTTTAAAAGTTTTAGATTTTTTTTTTTCCTTTTTAGAAATAACTTTTAATTATACTAGGAAGTGTAAGGAGTACAGAATTTATTTTCTATTTTGCTTTTTTTTTTTTTTTTTTTTTACGGTGAGGAGTCTTGAACACGAGACCTTCCGCTCCAATACCAATTTGATGCAGGACAATTAACTACCTGCTTTAAAAGCTCGAACAATTAGAATATGACAAATTAATCCCTTTATCTCATAACCCAAGCCTCACATCTCATGGGTTAAGACCTCGTGAGAAGAAGGTCGAACTCTCCTCGTGGGCTTGTGGGCCCCAAATCACATGGGCTGCTCATCCCGAGTGTGTCCCCGCATCCCATATGCTACCTCACTTAATCCCGCTATGAAAATGCCCCTGCATTACCAGTCATACAAACTAACTATGCTTTCTCTTTAAACATATAATTCACATGCCATAGTCGTACATAGCTATATATGATTGTCTAGCTCGATACATGTCTCATACATGTGTGTGAGACATAAACCCAAACTTTTTAACTATAATAAGATACATAAAATTTGGTGTTTGTGTGCCCTGAAAAGCCCATGTAATGATCTTATCAATTGAATTAAAGACCTTGTTTGTAGATCATAATAATCATAGGTCCTATGCAAACATGTTATTATTGTTATAACCAATTGCAAATATAATTATACATGTAAATATGTTAAAGGAAAGAGTTTCTCGTATCAATTTTGGAAAGTTGTGTTGGAAAACAGCTGTCATTGATCTCTATACCTATTTTATGGCCACCTAACAGTTTTAGGATAAGGTGGTGGTTAATCTAATGCAGTCATCCTACTTAAGGGAACCAATGATGAATAGAATGGAAGGTTTTTACCATTAGGTTTGATGATGAGTCCGTGCATTTACCCTACATTACATAAGAGTATTAAGTGTCCATGGATATATGATCTTGTTATTAAAACCATTAGATACTTATGTCAAAGGATCATTTGAAGTTGCAGTTGTTGATTAGTGCCCAATCTAGATTCACGTGTATATGTACTTGCTTTGACTAATCCAAAGACCCAATGATATAAGTAGTTCAATTTTATAATTTAATGTGCTTTAGCCTGCTTGATTCATACATGAGTGTTGTTGTGCCTGTGAATTAAAATATGGTTGAGGTTTATACGATGCAATAAGTAATTTGCTTATTGATTAGGAATATTATTATGGATGAGATCCGGTAAATCAGACCATCCATCAAGCAATTTTTCATTTACGCCAACACTTGAAAGGCTCTAAATGCAAATATCTTTTACTGTTGATATTTTTTTTAATCATAAAAAGGTTTTAGTCATACTTGATGATAATTTTGATGGTTAAGATCTCATGGTCCACCACTTATATTTGCATGGGCATTAGGTTAAAGGTGGATTACCATAATAAGTGAAGGGATTAGGAAAATTTGAGTACATAGTTATGTTAGATTACATGCTTTGAATGTAATAAGCTAATACTATAAAGTGTAACAGCAACACTGGTATTTCTCCCTAAAATCCTATCTCTTCTTTATAAATAGATACTATGCCAAAGCCAAAGGGATAAAGAGAGCCTTTTAGAATCTTATAAAGGGTAACGGACTCGTCATTGTCGACTCTAATGTCTCCACATCTCCATCTAGGGCTGGGTTGGGCCAGCCTGATTGGCTTCGGGCCTGGCCCACCTTGGGATGGGCTTAGACTATATTACCAAGCAAAGAGCCAAGGATCGGGCTAATACTTTTAGCCTATTTTCATTCCGGCCAGGCTTTGACTTATCCATCCAAAAGCCCAACAGCCCAGCCCAGCCTGATATTTTTTCTACACTTAAAATACCTCACATTTCAAAAGTCTCTCCATGAGTTTAAATTCAAATTAAAAAAAATAATAATAATAATAATAATAATAATAAATCCCCTCCTTGCCTGCCTCGGAAATTGGATCTGAGTTCAATTAACATTCGTAAGATGGGGTCGGTGTTGACGTGAAAAAGTTTCGGGGGCTCTGTCACGGTGCATGTGTTATATCCAGACCATATAATCATTTTACAAGATCATTTTAGAGCGCGAGCCCAAAAATGAAGTGGATGTGAAGTTCAAGTAAACCACACCCTAGAAAGCAATGGGGGAATGAACACGTACCATTGAAAACTTCTTAAGGGCCATAAAAGTTTTAGAATAAGTTGATATTTGTGTTTTCACGTTAGGTCCATATGACCTCATAAACAGGTTGGATGACAAATAAATACCATTATGCACTCAAGGAAGGTTTCGATGTTGGAAACCATTGTCTCTGCAGCTTAGAATAGTAAATTATATACATGAATGGCTATAGACATTTGAGAGGCGCCTCCAGTTAAAAGCAGTGCAATATGCCACGTAGTGTATATATATATATATATATATATATAATTCAATTGAAACTTGTATTTTATTTTATTTTTTAATATTTGAAACTTAAAAAATATTACTATACAATTAAAACTGAAAATTAAATAAAAATTATATTACTTTACAATAAAAAAAATAATAATATTTACAACAATAAGTTAAAAATGATTTTGAATACATTAAAAAATATCCTCCATATAGTCTACTGCCTATCACAATTGATCAATATCCTATGCTTGAAGGCCTAAATTTAAACATAATTAATCAATATCCTGCAAACATAAGTCAAAAAAGTCAAAAAGTGGCATTCCATTAGGAAAAAAGTCAAGTGATCATATGGAGGGGAATTTGTATTTTTAACCTACAGTAGCATGTATGCTTGTATGGAGAAGAATTTGTATTTTTAACATACAATAGCATGCGCGTGTGCCAGTGATGATCTCACTGCCTGGCATCCTCCTGCATCCCAATTCCCCCACTTGAAAAGATGCAAGCAAGAATAACTTTCCAATCTCATGGTTGGATTGTGTAAGGCTTGCTAGCAGCATTCAAAATCTGCATCTCCTTTTTGTCTATGTGCACAAGATCCATGTCAATCATCATGTGGCCCTACTATGCATCTGTTGTAACCGAAAGGAGGAGGCTGTGGGTCATGTGGTGCATCTGATGATCTGACCACCACCTGAGTTTTGGACTACACACACATGGTGTGGCCACTAGATGGACAGTATGGATCTTACATGCATCCCTGTGGGGGACATGGACATTTCTCAACAAATAACTTTTAACATAAATAATGGACATTTCTCAACAAATAACTTTTAACATAAATAATGGACATTTCTCAACAAATAACTTTTAACATATATAAACGGCTATAAAGATTAATGGTTCTTATCATCACTAGTTGTTGTAAGTCTTTCTGGTTGAATGTGAACTCCCGCATCTAAGCTTTCCTGTTGCAAGCAACAGATTGGATGGCACCACAGTCCAATCATTTTCCCTTCTGGGTTGTTGATGTAGAGCAGGTCATGGACACTTTCATGTCCAAGATGGGCTAGAGAAGGCCCGATTAGAGGCAGAAGTCATCAAGATTGTCAGAACCTTAAAACAGGCATATCTTGCAAACCGGAATGAGTTACTTGACGTACCAATATGATTTTGGGGTAGGATGAGCTACCTTAGCCAACCCAGTCGGGTTGCCCATGCCGAATTTGCGAGATTCCATCAGATCGACGGTCAAATTCCCTTTTTATTTCTGTTTTTACTATTTTTAGTAAGTTTTGGTTTGATTGTAACTCTTCATCTGTTGGGCTCTAGGAGTTGTGTCCAACATAAAAAGTGCTTAAAATAATTAAGAGAATAATGTGGTCAAGTCAAATAGGACACTTACTAGTACTATTTATAGTAAGTCACGAATTTTAGGGAGTTTTAGTTGTAGTTTAATTCTGAAACTTCTTCGGAGGCTTGGTGTCCCTATTTAAAGGGTCGTAGACTCGTTTATTTCAATATCAATCAAATTAAGAATTTTATAGAATTTATTTTCTATTTTCCTTGCTTTTTTCTTCATGGATTCGAGAAGTCTCTGTGGGAAGTCCAGAGAAGCTTTGTGGATTTGGAGTAGTTATGCTTGAGGAAGACGGTGATCGACCTCATCACGTTCATCCCTGCGTCAGTTATGGCCTGTCCACATGGTGAACCATCAGATGGACATTCATGATCACCACATGATCATCACATGTTTTCCATGTAAACCATGTGGACAGAACTACATAGAACTGACTACAACAAGAGCTGCACACTAGAATTCATCTGGAAGACAAGCAATTTCTTAAATGGCATCGGCAGTTATATGGAGTGAGCGCTTTCCGCTTAAAGAGGTAGTCCACAATTGAAATTAAAGACATGTAACCTCATCAGCCAAAGAAGTTTCAGTTTTAACTACAGAAACAACATTGATAACTTCCACAACAAGGATGATTATATCATGAAATGTATTGAAAAAAGCAAAGAATAAATTACAAATACAGGAGAGAAAACCCAATTCTCATCAGCAAGTACGTTTTACTGCACGTTTGGATGCATTAGCCACTAAGGCAGCAACGTAGATATGCATATTTCTACCTCTTCTACATATCAGGGAATCTAAACATAGCACAAACAGAGTACATGGTAACCTGGGCTAAAATATACTTGTTAGATTGCTGAAATTACTACCAAAACAGAAACAACAATTGAAGACAAACGAAAAAAAATCAATAGGTTAAAAAAAAAACACCTTCAACTTATAAAGAACAAAACAAAAACAACCATCAACAAATAAATTAACTAGTTTTAATACTATGAAATATTTTTTGCAGTTATTTTTTTTAATTATTTTTTTATTTTTTTTCCCTGGTTCCGTTTTTATTTTTTCCCTAGTTGTACAGAGGTGGTATATGATAGGCGTGATGGGGTTTTTTTTTCCCCATCTTCGACCGGTCCAGAGCCCCTCTCGACCGGTCGTGGGAGGTGCTCAACCGGTCGTAGGTTCGAGCCCTGGCACGACTCAAGTCCCAAGTTCGTCTTTGTTTTTCTTGTAATGGGGACTGTCGTAGGAGAGCTACGACCGGTCGTAGTAAGCTTGACTAGTCGTAGGTTACGCAGATTGTTCCGATTTTTTCAAGTTTGGATTTGAGTCCTTTCGCAACCGGGATGCGGAAAGGAGTTTCCCAAAACTATAAAAGGGGTTGCTCACTGAAGGTTTTCTAGGTATCACAAAATAGAAGAGGTTCCAAAAGCATTGCAACATTCAGTGATTTGCTAAAGGGCTATCGAAAAGTGAGAGAGAGGAGAGAGAGAGAGTCCATTTTCTGCACAGGGAGGTTCTCACTTGAAATCTACATCTCGGCCGCTTCTATGTCCTAACTCGGTTAGATCTCTCCGTTTTTCTATTTCTCTTATTGTTTATCCACTCCTGCGTGAGTGAAGAAGATTGTAACGTTCTACTTCATAGTGGATTGTTGATCTGGACGAGGTCCCGTGGTTTTTACCTCTTTGAGGGTTTTCCACGTAAAAATCTCGTGTGGTGTGTGATTGTTGCTTTGATTTATTTCATTGCTTTATCCATAATTCTGGTTTGTTTCGGGAGGCTAGATCCTAAGGTTTGTGCAAGGCATCCCAACAAGGCGGCCCGTCCCCCTTTTTGTTGAGGGGCTGTCCTGAAGTTGTAGGCTGTTGGCCATTGTCCATTTTCTGTTTAATGAAAAACTTCCTTTTTGAAAATAAAAAATAAAAAATGTCAGTGTTAAAAACAGACAGGGTATCGAATTCGACAACGACCAAAATAACAAAGTCTTTATTCATAACATTAGAAAGTAATACAGATTGGATTCACCAATATAAACACATCAGTCCACACGAAGTTAATTTTTTAACTTAGAAACTTGAGCAGGAAACATGCTTCCCATATAAAAAATAAAAGGCCCCATTAAACTAGTAAAATACTGATTTATTTATTTATTTTTTACATGGCAGTCCTACATTTAAAAGCGAAGGGTTGCAACTGGAGCCCTTGCACTGGTCTTTGAGACTCCAAATGCTGCCATTATCAAAGCAAAGAAAACCTGCAGTTGAAAGCCATCACACAATCACAAATGAAAATCGGAGTAAGAACAAGAAGAATGAGAATGAGAAGATCACACAAATTCTCTACTTACCCTGAAAACTTTAGAAAATGTTGTCTTCCCATCATGTACAAGATGAGCACCGACATAGAAAATGAGGGTGTTGGTGCAGAAGGCCACGAAGAAGGAGAAGCTGAAGCCTGCGCCACTTACAATTCCTTGTCGGACTTCATGCTTCAATGAGACCTCGCATTTCTCTTGGTAAAGATCCATTACCTTCTATTCTCCACAAAAAGATGCAATTGTCCGAATACCACCAACTGCATCATTTGCGACTTGTCTGGCTTCCTCATACATCTCCTGCAACCAACCTCACAATCTCTTAATACTTATATGCATAATGAGAAAAATTGAAAGGCAGGGCCACTTCAAATAAGCTAGACTAAGCAGTTACACACAAGGGTTACTTTCAAAATGTCTCTCAGTAAACATTGGTATGTAACTGATCAAAAATTACAATAGAACTGTTGCCAATTAATAGTCTCGGCAAGTAAATGTTATGCAGCAGATAGCATACTAATTAATCTTTTGGTTTTTCTTTTACACACTATGATGGTCAATTCTATTTCTGACCAAAATTTCTAATGATGGGAAGCTTTTGTGCAACATTCTCCTTGAGATTTAATCATCAACATACAACGCAATGAGCAAGCATTCTTATAAAAATTCAATGTTCAAGATCAGTCACGAACCATTTGGTGCTGATCCCTCTACTGCCCAAATTTACCTCTAAACTTTGGAAGGGCCCTGCAAGCTGTTCTTCAGTGACCTAAATACACAAAGAAATGCATATTAAATGTCAGCACTTTTCAGTTATAAGTTCTAAATCAAACATACCCAAATTACCTTGGCTAAGATGGGCAGTTCCGACCAGGCCACCAGGTTTTTTCAGGGTCTTTCCTCCCTTCCCCGACTGGTCAAGGGACAGGTTATGTTGGACAAAACTGGTTTAGGGTATATTAAGAAAAATTCCTAGTCCTTCCCTGTATAGTTTATGATAGGCAGCTCTGCTGCCCGAATTATGCTTGTACATCTCTTTCCTGGAATGAAATCTGGTTTTTTTCTATATATATATATATAAAAAAAAAAAAAAAATATATATATATAAAAAAAAAAAAAAAATACCCAAATTACAAAAAAAAAAAAAAAAAAAAAAAAAAAAACATGAACAAAAATAAAATTAGACAAAGGTAGAATGCAACAAATATGTGTGTACATGTGGTAAGGTACAGTTAAAATATGTTTTTAACTGTATGTGTGGTACATGTGTACAGTGACCAGGACAATTGTTTTGTGGTCACCAGGTGGACTGCCAATACCCAAAAGGCAAGGCAATCCAACTGGGTAGCCATCCGGTCAGTGGGCCAAAAAGGTACAGTTAACTCAAAATACAAACATCCATCCACATTCAACAAGCGAAACTTGCCATAAATGGGTGATTAGAGCAGTCCAATCTCTGTCATTTTTGGCTTATTGCTCACCAATGTAGTGACAACCAGCGAACAGTCCCAATCACCATATATACTTGCCATGTGCAGGAAATACTTCATATAACTTCCATGAAACAGGTAACATGATAGCATTTCCTGACGGAAGAAAAATTCCTTATGCACGATAATCATATGTAAGCATTTGTACCATGAAAAACATATTTTAAATCAAGTTCAAAAGTCGCATTGGGATGCTCATTTCAAATGAACTGCAATAATCTAACTCAATATGGAAGAAATGACCAACACATGAGTGGCGCCATTTTTAGTTCATAATTTCATAATGACAGCTAGTTGTGAGTCCATGCATTTGAAGCTGAACGGGAAACTATTATAATCTCAATTTGGGCCTAGACATATATCAATAATGGAATGGAACTATCCTCACTTTGGTCCAAATCCACTTTGGACCACATTTGGGAGTTCTAAAATAGCAGCTGGACAGAACTGATTGCTGCAAAAAGACCACATAAAACTGATTGGCAGCTTGATTTGAGGGGAATCTATATCTCATGCCAGCTTGACAGAAAACAAGCAGCCCAGCTTGACAGAAAAGGCAGAACTCAAGCTAAGTCAACATCTTACTCAAAAATTCAACTCATGCCCAGTACACATTAGGATTTTCAAATTTATGTTTCAAGACTATTTCATGTTTGTATTGGAAAGAAAGAGTGCTACTGTATTTAAATCGTTTTACAATTCACCTTGATTTTGGCACTCAAAGCATCGATCTTCTGAAAAATAAGGGGGTTCTGCTTCTAATCTAAAAAGGGTATTTTTCTAGGTTAGGCCTGAAAGATATTTAAAAAAAAAAAAAAAAAAAAAAAAAAAAAAAAAGACAATGGAAGAAGAACAATATAAAATTATAGGTTGGGGTAGCTTTTGATACCAAGATTTAAGTTGTTGTTATTTGTTGCTAATAGGGTTTCTTCAGTTTGATCTGAAGCAAAACCCCAATGAATCAGATCAACCATTCACCCAAAAAGGAAAATGCAACCCACATTGATTATTGGATAAGACAAAATTTACATGATTCATCGTAAGGTCGGCCAAACAATAAAAAGGCAATGTACATCACTCAAAATATTGGAAGTCATGCATATGTGTTGTAAGGTTGAAAAACCTAACAATGAAAACAACAAAGACAAAGGAAATTAGAAAAGAATATTCACATAGTTCAAATAAAAATATATTAGTAATCTAAACTAACAAATAATTAGCTAATGAAACATTAAAATCATGCATGATCATTTTAAGAACTAGCAGACCATCTGAACATTACCTATTCTCTTAAAAAATCAGAACTCCAACAAAACAACAAAAGAGTAAAAAGGACAACAAAGCTTGCGCTCTTTTGTCACATGAGTAATCGTAGATATAAAAGAAAATGAACTAAAACTTAGAGTGAGAGTAAGTCCTTGCAAGAAATTTCTTCACAACAAGAGAATTGAGGCAAGCTTGAGGCCTAAGAATCTTTGGTTTGACAAAGGAAATTGCATAACAAAAAGAACTAAGAATGATGAAATGAAGTTTGTAGAGAAGTTTCACGCGTCAATTAAACTGTTCCATAAGCAACATTTTTTATGACATTGCTAAGACTCTTTGTCCATGTAGATTTTGAAGTGATGTGTCTAGGACTGTCCAAGTGTCTCAAAATGTCAGCTTGGCAAACCTCAGAAAGTAAGCGTCCAAGTAATAGGTCCGGCAAATGCCTAGAATATGAACTGACATCATATCCAGAAAGGGGTTATTTGTTTGTAATATATATAACTGCAAATTTCTAATTCCTGCGTGGTAATGACATATTACTATTGTCTCCACTTTACGCATTCAAGATACTTTGATCATGGATGTCTTAGCTGAGATCAAATCAACATGCAAGCTCATCTCCATAACAGAGTGGCAACTTACAGCAAAATCAAAGACTGCATCAAGTCCTCCAAGTTCTCGTAATCTTTCCCTAAAATTTCCCCCAACCCTTCTCATAATACCAGATGTATCTGAAAATTACAGGGCAATGGTTATTAGCAAAGGCAAAGAAACATGATCTACTACAAAACAGTGAATCTTTTGTGTCTTACAACCCACATATGCCGGGCTACGCTATCAGGACCTCTCCTCACCATACCCCCAATTGCCTTCTTTCCACCCTTCTTCTCAGCATAGTACCTTTCTTTCCACCCTTCGTCTCCCAGCTTTATCTGTTAAATTTAAGCTTGAATGAGCACATAATTATGAATCCCAGGAATTGGGTATCATGATCTTAAATAACATGATGAACCTTATCAACTATTGCCTCATTGGATTCTAAACCATTTGAAACCATACGATGAAATCCATTCATTGAGTTCCATAACTCCTTCACCTCAAGCTGTATCATTAATAAAATGCCATGAGTATGAAGAATACTGAATACATGTTTGTTCACCGCTCACAATTTCTTTTGATGGATCACAAATAAGAGCTTGTAATTTAATATTGAATACTCACACTATGTGAGGCCTGAGAAATTTGTGTTCCCGTGTGCTCAACAAATGACCAGAAATATTTCGATGCCTTCCTCTGCCCAACATGTCGTTGCAATGATGGGCCACCATTGCTGCCATGCCTGATATTCAAAGAATTCTGAAAGCATATCTCCCTTTTCTTCTGTAATTGAAAAAAGAAATCAAACTATTGCCAAACTTAGTAACCAAACCAGGTGATTAAACAGCTAGATGAAAAGGATACCTATCAACAATAAAATAGCTAGAATAGAAATATGCATTCTCCTTCATGTTTGCCAAAAAAAAAAAAAAGCAACCTCAGTTAGCAATATGTGCACAAAGCATACCAATAAGATGAGTTTTTTTTTTAACAATTAGCTTCTAGGCGAAAATTACAAATATAATTTAACATTATCCTCCCTCCTGATTTGAGACCTTGTAAGGACTAATCGGTTTCTAAATGTAGTACATGATTTACATAGAGAATTACAGCCACTTGATTATTTTTTTCCTTAAGCTCCTATAAGAAATTCTACCAATTAAAGAAATTGCAGTAGTAAATGCATATGTTAGCAGAAAGCAATGTTGATTTCTATTTTATAGTAAAGTGACACACAATGTTTGAAAGTCTCAAGAATCGGTAGTATTAAGTGGTAGAACCTGGCTACGTCTCCTAAAGATGGCATTTTCAAAAGTATGTGCCTTATATTCACACAGTCCATCCATTTGGACAGATCATTTTAGGATATGAGCCCAAAAATGTATCAGGTCCAAATCTCATGTGGACTATACTATATGGAAAAGTTGTGATTGATCATTAAAAGCTTCTCGAGGGCCAGAAAAGTTTTGAACCAAGCTGATATTTATGTGGTCTTTCATTCAGGTATTTGTGACCTCATCAACAGGTTGGATGGAAAATAAACATTTCAATGGCCCTCAAGAAGTTTCTAATGACGGGTGTTCAATTTCCACTATTTTTTTTGTGGTATGGTCCTAACAAAACCTAACAAGAAATTAATTTTTATCTGTAACTACCCAATTACACAAATTACCTATTAAGAAAAGTGATTTCCAGGGTGGCATACCTAAGTTTTGGGCCAGCCTAATTTTTGAGTTCCAGGGTGAGCACGAGGCAGTGTGGATCTCCTTCACATTATCTGATGAGAGAGAGAGAGAGAGAGAGAGAGAGAGAGAGTACCTGGTTGGCCGTGATAATCTTTGAACCTTGTCTACCTGATGGATCTTCTCATCTTCAGCTCCTCATTTGATTCTTTTGAAACCAATCTCGATGTTTGGGATGTGTGATATGTTGCTCCAATCCTCCCCTCTGCAACCCTCCTCCAGCATTGGACTTAAGTTGATTTGGAGACTGGTAAGGCCTTGCAACCCTTGAGGCAATGACAGCAACTCAGGGCAGCTGAAGATCATTAGTCTCCTAAGCGACTTGAGCTGTCCCAAATCATCAGGAAGAGACCTCAATTTATAGCCAAAGCCGATAGTAAGAGTCTCTAGTGACTCCAATTGTTTCCATCCATAGGGGAGACACGTCATTTCAATGATGTAGAGGGACGTTAGACTTTTCGGGAGGTGTGTCGGCAGTGCCTTCAATTTCGGGCATTTTCTGATTGTTAATGAGTGTAGAGACGGCATTATCTCTCTATTTTCTAATCTCAACTCCCAATCCTCCAATTCATACATGTCAATGAAGTGGAGCTGCTCCAGCTTTGGGAATGCCACCCCGTTTATGCCCCCACCACTGCTATTCCCGTAAAACTCACTTCCCACCCGTTTTACAAGACCTGCCTCTATTAGAAGGTATTTAAGCGAAGGTAGTCTCCCTAGCCCAGGCAACTGTGTACACTTATTGCAATCTATTAATTTCAACTTGACTAACTTTGAGAAAGATGAATAATCTCCTATCCAGGTTGGGAACTTGTAACCAATGTATCCCCAAACTTCCAGCTGTTCTAGGTTTGCAAGGGGCGGCCTGAGGGCTTCAACTACATTTTCCATCCTCTCCACCTCACCATTTCCTGACATTTCAAGTGCATCATCTGGTGACATTTTTAGAGACAATACGCGAAGTTGTAACTTGTTCTCCAGTTGTGCTTCCTTAGCCTCATCCACGCTCGCCACTCTCTCCAAGTGTTCTATTTCTAGCATTCCTTGGAGAGAGTCAAGTCGCTTCAGCTCTCCAATCTTACATCCTCCATCGCCTCCCACGATAAACCTACTCAACGTTCGAAGGGAACTTATTCTCCCCAACCCTTCCGGTAAGTACTTTAGTTTCTTTGTGAGTTCAAATTCCAGATGTCTCAAGCGGACCATTGCACTTATCCCACTTGGCAGTATCTGGAGTTCTGTACAAAAATTCAACTTCAAAGTCTGCAAATTGCGGAGATGAGTCACTGATTCCGGCAACTCAACTATCTTGGAAAAAGACAAGTCAAGGTATCGTAAATGCCTCAGCAACCCTATTGAGCTTGGCAATTCTTTAATGTCGGTGCCAGAGTATATAATATCCCAATGGATTATGGTGCCAATACCGAAATCCAATGCCCTAAGGGACCTAGCGCATTGGAATAAATTATCAAGGATGGTATCAATTACCGAAGGTCCGATTTGGAGGAGTGTTCGCAATTTTTTTGCATGACATAGAGGGGCAGGAATGTGTGACGTTTCTCTGGTGGCAATAAATGATGAATGACGGACTGTAACAGAGCTGGTGTCCATCTTTCCATTCTCAAAGATGCAACATTCATTCTTCGTAATGAATTGGATGAGATCGTGAAGCAGATCATGTATTGTACATCTTCTGACTTCTTCTTCTTCATGTTTATATTCAATCACCACTTTTTGAAACAAAGACTGCGCCAGTAGTTCGTCAAAGTACTCTCCTCCAATTGCTTCCATCTCTCTTTTTCCATCGGGCTTGATGAAACCCTGAGCTAACCACAACTGCACCAATGTATCCTTCTTCATCTCATGATCTTTTGGAAATACTGAGCAATATGCAAAACACTGCTTCAAATGGACAGGCAAATTATAATAGCTCAGCAACAAAGCCGGTAAGATACCTTTCGCGATGTCTCGTATTTCCCATGTTTGGCTTTCCAAGATGTCCTTCCAATCTTGTGTGGTCATCTTGGAACGCATGACGCTTCCAATTACCTTTAACGAAAGAGGCACTCCTTTACACTTCTTCACTATCTCTCTTCCGATATTTTCCAACGCCCGGCAATCTTCCACTTTCCTCCCAGCGAAAGCTCTGGTTCTGAACAGTAACCAGCTATCATCATAGGATAAACCTTTCAATTCATGCATGTAGGCAGACGGCATGCATGTATTTGCAACCTTCTTGCTGCGAGTGGTGACCAAAATTTTACTTCCAGGAGCACCTCTTTGCAAGGAAAGCATTAATTTCTCCCACCTGTCACTATCATCGTTCCACACATCATCAAGCACAACCAAGAATAGCTTGCCCTGTAATGTTTGGATAAGCTGCTTTTGCAATAAGTCTAGCTGAGAATCCGGCGGACTTGTCCCTCCAGCTGCTTTTATAATTTCTTTTGTAAGATTTATGACATTAAAATCATCGGAAACACAAACCCATAGAACCTTATGGAAATGGTTGTTCACCCTTTCATCATTGCAGATCAATTGAGCAAGAGTCGTCTTGCCCAACCCACCAACGCCTATGATCGAAATGACATGAATCCGTCCCACCTCACAACTGCTACCGCTTATCAACTTGCTTATTATGGTATCTCTGTCTTCGTCCCTCCCATGAATCTTCGATTCATCTACGAGCGAACTGGTTTGATACTCGGCCTTGTGAAGCTCACTACTACCATGGAAACTGTGATTCAACTGAAAACTGAACTTACTTGTGTCAGCTGCAATCTGATCCAGCTTCGCCCTTACTTGTTTTATCTGACGAGCAAAATCACGTTGTGATGCGACTTTACCGACAAATGTCCGAACCTTATCTCTGATGCTGCGATTATCAGTATCGTCACCGTCGGTCCATGATTCATGGGCCAACCTTATCCAATCTTCTAGACCGCAACACGAAAATAGTGAAAATAAGCACGCCCATGGCTGGTTTGCCATGAGTCGATCGTCACCGTTGTGGGTCTCTGATTCAGATTCTGGAGATGGAATCATCTCATCTACCACGTCCTCCACATCGTAAACCACATCTTTGAACTTTTTTAACCAAACTTGCATGCTTTCATTGTGAAATTGTATAATCTCAGCATCATTAAGAAGTGCTTGAATGGATTCCAACGTAGAAGATAACTTTTCAACTTCTTCTTTGGCATCACCAACCAAATAAACCTCTTCTCGAAGTTTGTTCACAACCATTGAAACAAGCGCATTCGCCATTATCCCAGAACACACACACACACACACACAGAGAGAGAGAGAGAGCCGAATCCCCAGAAAAATGAGATAGAGAGAGAGAGAGAGAGCTTTGAAACCCCAGATAAACCAGAGACAGAGAGAGAGCTTTTTGAAACCCCAGATAAAGCAGAGAGAAACCCAGAGAGAGAGAGAGAGAGAGAGAGAAGAGAGAGAGAGAGAGAGAGAGAGAGAGAGAGGGAGCTTTGAAACCCCAGCTAAAACAAACAGACAGACAGATAGAGCTTTGAAACCCCAGCTAAAGAAAACAGGCAGACAGACAGACAGACAGAGCTTTGAAACCCCAGATAAACCAGAGACAGAGAGAGCTTTGAAACCCAGATAAAGCAGAGAGAGATGCTGGAAATTGAGAGGGAGAGAACGATCAGATCACAGGAAATTGAGAGGTAGAGACCGATGACCGAAGATATGAAAGAGAGAAATAGATGAGATTGGAGGAAATTGATAGGATTAGAGCGATCTGATTGCACGAGAGAGAGCTCTGAAACCTGGTAAAAGAAAAAGCAGAGAGAGCCGGATGGTTGGTCCATTAAGGTAGACCGTCCAACAAAGTCCTGTGGGTCTCATAGAGATGTCCGTGTAAAATCCACTCCGTCCATCAGTTTCTCCATATCAGTTTAGGATATGAGCACAAAAAGGAACCATTTCGAAGACCTAAGTGGGCCACAACACAAAAGAAATATAATGATTAAGAGCCCACCATTAAAACCTTAGTGGAGCCCACGGAAGTTTTTGATGAGGATAATATCTGTGTTTTCCCTTCAGCTGTGTGATTACGGGTTGGATGGTATATAAACATCACGGTGAGCCCCAAGAAGGCTCAATGGTGGGCGTTTCCATCCCCTTGTTTCCTTTTGTGTGGCCCACTTAAATCTTTGATCTAACTTGTTTTTGTAATCTTATCGTGACATGATGTATGGAAACTGATGAACGAAGTGGATTTTACAGAAACCGACGTCCCTTAACCGATGATGCAATAGCCCTTGAGTAATGAGTATCATATTGATGGGCTGGTACGCGGACGCATATTGGGTACTGAGTTCCAATAAATTTTGTGAGGCCGCCGTTGATGTATGTTTCATATCCATACCGTCCATCTATTTTTCCACCTCTTTTTAGGGTAGGATTCTAAAATCGAATCATATCCAAAGCTCAAGTAAACTACACAAGAAACAATGGGGATGATGGCATCCATCGTTGAAACTTTCCTAAGGCCAACAGTGATGTTTATTTTTGTCCAATCGTATTCATGAAGCGAAACGGACATGGATATGGAATAAAATATTAATATCAGATTGATCGAAAACTTCTCTCTCGAAGTTTTCAACGGTAGGTGTAATTTCATCTAATGCAATACAACGCAACTTTAGAGATCATCTGGATCAGTGGTTGATACAAGAACGGTGGGAAATAGAAGTCGAAGATTGGATGGGATCAATACAACGCAACTTTAGAGATCATCTGGATCAGTGGTTGATACAAGAACGGTGGGAAATAGAAGTCGAAGATTAGATGGGATTGGAAGATCAGATAGGTTGGGAAGATCACTTGGTGTGAAAGTGACGAAGATCCATTCATTGCTGCGTGTGTTGCAGCATGGAAAGAAACGGACAGCCGTTGATAAGCCCATCATCCAGGTAGGCCCACCTTTTTTTTTTTTTTTTTTTAACATGCACACACACCCCCACACACTCACACCATGGTGGGCTTTCACCACCTATGGATACTCGAACCCTTGACTGGGTGTTGAAACTCCCGAGAGTCTGCCAACGGAGCAAAAGCAAGGATCCAGGTCAGGCCCACCTGTGATGTAGAGTGGTTGTAGATAAATTTCATGGCTATTATGGACCAAAAAAGGCCCAATCACAAGCAGAAGTGATCCGGACCCTCGGGACCTTAAATCCGGCGTATCTCGCAAACTGGAATAAGTTATTTGGCGTGCGCGCATGTGTGTGTATGATTTTTGGGATAGGACGAGCTACTTTAGCCAGCTGACTCAGCTATGTTAGGTTGTGAGATTCTATCATATCGACGGTCGAATTTCCGCTTTATTTCTGTTTTTTATTTTTATAGTAAGTTTTAATTTAGCTATAACTCTTTATCTATTGGGTTGTTGAAGTTACGTCCTTGATGTATGACAATTAACTACTTGCTCTAAAAGATCAAACTGTTAGAGTATGACAAATTAATCCCTTTATCTCATAGCCTAGGCCCCACATCGCATGTGTTAGGACCTCGGCTGAACCCCATTTGTAGGCCCCAAATTACATGAACCACCCACCCCGAGTATGTCCCTGCATCCCACGGGTTACCCCACTTGAGCCTGGTGTGAAATGCGCATTAATCACCCCCAATAAAGAGTCCTGAACATGAGACCTCCTCCGTGGGCCGCACCCACCCCGAGTATACCCCTGCATCCCACAAGCGACCCCACTCGAGCTCGATGTGAAAATGCCCCTACATTAATCACCCCCAGTGAGGAGTCTCAAACACGAGACCTCCTGCTCTGATACCAATTTGATGCAGTACAATTAACCACTTGCTCTAAAAGCTCAAACTGTTAGAGTATGACAAATTAATCCCTTTATCTCATAGCCCAGGCCCCACATCGCATGGGTTAGGACCTCGGCCGAACCCCTTTCGTGGCCCCCAAATCACATGGGTTGCCCACCCCGAGTGTATCCGCGCATCCCACAGGCTACCCCACTCGAGCCTAGTGTGAAATGCGCATTAATCACCTCCGGTGAGGAGTCTCAAACACGAAACCTCCTTCGTGGGCCGCACCCACCCCGAGTGTGCCCCTGCATCCCACAAGCGACTCCATTCGAGCCCAGTGTGAAAATGCCCCTACATTAATCACAACATGAAAAATGCTTAGAATAATTAGGAGAAATGTCATGATTAGGGCAAATAAGACAGTTACTATTTTTGGCCGAAAATCATGTGCTAAAGATCACGGCGTCTATAAATAGTAGATCGTGACGTCTATAAATAGTAATTTACTATTTATAGAGAGTCACGAATTCTAGGAGTTTTAGTTGTAGTTTGATTCTGAAATTTATACCATGGCTTAATCTCCCTATTTAAAGGGTTGTAAACTCATTTATTTCAATCATTAATCAAATTACAAATTTTTTAGAATTTACTTCTATTTTATTGTTTATTTTCTTGTAGGTAGATTTGGCCATAGAAACTGTGGATTCGGAGTAGTTATCCTAAAGGAAGATTGTGCTCGACCTTTACATGTCCTTCCTTGCGTCAACCTTGGTAGGTTTGGCCTAATATTCACTCCAAGTGGTATTCACGGTCGTGATGTCTACTAGTGCGCAAGGTTTTTGGCCAAAAATAGTAAGTGTCCTATTTGGCTTCACCAAACCGTTATCTTAATTATTCTAAGCTCTTTTCACGTTGGGCGCAACTCCCTAAGCTTTGACGGATGAAGAGTTATAATCAAACTAAAACTTACTATTTATAGTAAAAACAAAATTAAAGCGGAAACGACCGTCGATCAGGGGTTTTCAGAAATTAGAGGCATCGCAACATGGTGCATATTTGGGTTGGTTGGCTAAAGTAGCTTGTTCTACCCCAAAATCATATATTTTACGTCATTTTAACTCATTCGGATTGTGAGATACGCGATCTAGGTCAATACGGTCGGATCACTTAATCGTCGACCAGGCCTTTTCTGATCCATCTTGGCCATGAAACTGTCCGCGACCTGCTCTACATTATACTCAAACCCTTGACCGGGAGTTGAAACTCCTAAGAGTCTACCACTCGAGCAAGAGTAAGGACCCAATAGTGATACCAAACCTAAGAAGAAAGTTTCATATTCAAACTCCAACTCAGAACTCCTAAAATTTGGGACTTATTATAAATAGTAAACTTACTATTTATAGATAGTCATGATTACGACTAGGCTTCATAGTTTTTTTGTCAAAAATACTAAGTGTTCTAATTGGCTGCTATTTTCCTAATTTTTCTAAGCCTTTTTTCATGTTGGATGCAACCCTTAGTTATAATCAAACTAGAACTTATTATAAATGATAAAATGAAAATAAAATGGATTTTTGAACGTACGACGGAATCTCACAATTTTGGCATGGACAACCCGGCATTGCGCGCGGGTTGGGTGGCTAAATTAGCTTCTCATACCCAAAATCATATATGATGGTATGTTGAATGACTCATTCTGATTTGTGAGATATGCTTGTTTTAGGGTTTTGACGGTCCCGATCACTTCTGCCTCCGATTGGGCCTCCTCAATTCTATATTGGACATGAAAGTGTCTGCGACCCTCTCTATATCACCACCTCGATGTATGTGTTATAATCCACGCGGTCCATCAATTTTGCAAGCTCATTTTTTGGTAAGACCCTAGAAATGATTGAATGCCAACCATTAACTGGATTACACGGTAAAAAATGGTGATTGAATGCCTACCATTAAAACTTTAAAGTGTCCATTGCAATCTTTATTTTCCATATAATCTATTAATATGGTTACACAGACATGGATGAAGGAAGAACACAAATAGTAGATTGATCTAATACTTTTGTGGGCCCTTAAAGAAGTTTTTATTGATGGAAATTTAATCTTAATCATGTGGTCCACCTAAGATTTGTGTCTGCTTTATTTTTGGGCCCATGTCATAAAATAAGCTGTAAAAATTGATAGACGGCATGGATTTACAACACATCCATCCAATTCGGCTCCAAAGTGAGGGCCACATCCACTTAGTGGATCTGCACATATAGGCGTTCATTAACCTCACCATTAGTCTTCACATACATGGTGTTGATAAAACACATATATCATGGTAGGGCCCACATAGCACCTACCACTAGCCACATAGCCGGTGGTGACATCGCTGGCCACCTATTTGGTTCCAAGGATTAAATGGTATAGAATTAGCATCATTATTTCACAATGATTGCATGTATGAAAATACCATGGCATTAATTTGATGGATCAAATTCTTCCTTGATAAATGCACAGTATTAAGTGAAACTTGCATTTGGCGTAATCAATGAATTAAATTTACAACCTATCGGGTCACCTGTACACATATGCAACTAGATTGCCATGTGTAAATGGTACATATGGATGGACGGTGTCACGGGTAAAGGATGCATATGGATGGACAGCGTGTATAAAACACACATCAACATGGGTCCCACAAAATGTAGTAGATTTTAAATCCAATAGTATCTACCTTAGGACTGAATGATATGATTCCTAGATTAATTCAATCCTTTAGTTGTTCCAAAAGCCAATGGAATTTTTACAAGACCAAATGCCATTTCATACCACCTAATCCCACATTCCATGTTGGCCCCATGATAAAGTGATTTTGTGCCTGTAAATGGATTGCACTGCTCTGGCACTACAGGTTAGTGATCAGTTCTTATGTTACTCTTTATGGTGTGGATCCTTGTTCATTCAATCTTTACCATAAGATCAACCACCGGACAGATTGGGTGTCTTATTAGTAAATGTGGTCCCCACAATTATCAAATTAATCAGTCTTAAGAAAAAAAAAAAAAAAAAAAAAAGAAGGCAATTTTTGTTTTAATTTTGAGACATCATTTCCTAAATTCAAATTTTCATGGAGTTTTCTGGTAAAAATCCTAAAAAATAATAAGGGCAAGAAACTCTGATACTCTTCACAGACAATATCGACCAATGATACACACGCATTTAGAAATTACTCAGGGATCGTATAAACACCAAACTCTAATTCAAATTAAAGTGTCCAAATCTCGTGTACCAGTTTAGTGCTATCGTTTACAAAATAATAATAATAATAATTGTTGGGGACAAAAATACTAAGTCCAGTGACTCGGATCTGGTTCCTCGGTTTGGGAAGCACTACGTCGGATCCGAGGCAGGGCACGTCGGATCCGAGACGGGATTGAGAGCTCTATAAACCGAGACGAAAGTTAACTCGCCTCGGACGAAGGACCAGAAATCCGAGGGTGCATCGGGCCGACCCTCGTAACGGAACCAGCCAGAGGACAGCGCGACATCAGATTTCGTTCCGAACATTTTGGGATAAGATCCCTGATCCCGAAGTCCGCGGGATCGGACGAAGATCGCGGACGGGCGCCACCCGATGTCCGTGATCCTAGGAAGAGAATCCTCTTCCGATTACATGATATCAGGAGAAGAATCCTCCTACGATTAAACGCTTAAACAGTTATATAAAAGGAGGCTTTCATCACCTAAAAGTACGCACAAATTTCTCATCCAAGCTCCTCAATCTTGTAAGACCACGATTCCTAGCGACTTTGGCATCGGAGGGTCCCCCGCTCTAAGCCGGGGTCTCCATTGCCTTCTTCTTGTGCGGGTGCTCGAAGGTATCCGGAGAGGTCATCCGATTTTTGCATCACGGTTTGGCGCGTCTGTGGGAACCGTACATAAGAAAGCCATCCCATATTCCTTTGTTGCATCCCATGGTGATGACTAGAAGGACGGTCCCGAGAAGAAGATCTAAATGAGATCGCGACTACGGGGCCAACGGAGTCCGGTCGCGGTCCCGCGATCCAAAACCACACAACGCCAACGAGGAGCGACGGAACAAGCAACAATCGGCGAGGTCGGAACGATGGGCGGTTGGATCGGGAGGTCCAAGAAATCGATCTTATATGAATATGATGAAGCGAGATGTTAGAACGAATGTATCGGCGGCAAATGCGGCCACTCCCGCCTCCTCAAGGAGAAACGGCACACGTACCGACCGGCGGGCGATCCTCAACTTTACGCACCACGGTCTTTTCGGCCGAGCCAACACCAAGGCGTCCACCAGAGCCGTAGCCGAGCCAACTCGGCGCGGTCGGCTAACGCATCTCTCGCCGCCCCAACCGACCTTCGGCACGAAATAGAACGAAGAAGGCGCATCCAGGCCTCCCGAAGAAGGCACGGCGGAAAGTAGTGAGCCGTGGAAAGCTAGATATTCAAAACTTTAAAAGAGAAGTGGGGAAGAAATGGCGAAAGAAATGGCGGATATGAAGCATAGCCAGAAATATGCATCCAACAGTCTACGAGGCAAAGGCGTCCCCCTTTGTGGACTCGGTAATGGCGGCTCGGTTGCTTTAGAGAGGTTTCGGTTACCTCAAATCACTCCCTTCACGGCAAAACCGACCCAACGGAGCATATCGAATGCTTGAGAACATATATGGAGCTCCATGACGCCTCGGATGCGGTGATGTGTCGGGCATTTTCTCTTACATTGGCCGATGTAGCGGTGTGGTTCAAACGGTTGAAGCCAAAGTCCATTAGTTCATTATTTGGTGCGACGCCTTCCTTACGAACTTCATCGGCGGGAAAAAGAAATTGAAGCCCCCGCACATCCCGAACAACATAGTTGAAGCGAGGAGAAAGCTTGAAAGATTACATAAAGCGCTTCAATTTCGAATCCCTTCAGGTTCGGAAACATTCGGAAGAAACGGCTCTCAATGCGCTCATGCAAGGAGTTAAAGATAAGCCATTCACTGGCATCTTTAGACAAAACTCCGCCGACACTCTGGCGAGTTTATGGCACGGTCGGACAAGTATGCCAACGCCGAAGAAACGCGGATCCTGCGTGAAACTAAAACCTCGGTCAAAGAGTTGATCAAAAAGGAAGCCGACTCGACCGGGGGAAAGAAACGCAAGGATGATCAAGCGCATAATGAGCGAAGATCGGGAAAACGACAGATCGCGTTTTTCCACATATACCCCCCGAACAAAACTCGGGAGCGGGTATTGATGGAAATCAGCGAAGGTTTCGTTCACGGCCCGATAAGCTCAAAGGCAATCTAATCGGCGGGACAAGGATAAATACTTGTCACTATCATCGTGATCATGGGCATAACACAGTGATTGCCGTCATCTAAAAGAAGAAATCGAGCGACTCATAAAGGACGGCCGACTCAAAGAACATGTGGTTAAAGGCTGCGGAAGCGGGGACGCCCGACCGAGAATCGGCCGATGGAAGAAATCCAGGACAATTATCGGTGGTCGCGAGGTGGGGCGACTCAAACAACGCCCGAAAGAACCATGCGAAAACTTAGTCGACGGAGATCTGAGGCGATGGTTATAGGGCGGCCGTGAAAAGAAGAAAAGGGAAAAATATTGTCTTTCGTTCACGAGAGGAAGACGCCAGGGTATCTATCACCCCCACGATGACGCACCGATTATCACTCGACTATCGCCAATCGGAAAGTGTTCGGATACTCGTTGATACGGGGTCATCTATTGACGTGTTGTTTACTCGGGCGTTCAATAAAATGGGAATCGAACGATCTATGTTACGTCGAGTTCGGACCCGCTAATCGGATTTTCAGGGGACAAGTATTACTGAAGGAATCGTCTGCATTTGCCACTCCTTGCTGTCGCGGTACCCCACATCGAGAGACGATGATGGTGGATTTCTTGGTCGTCGATCAACCTTCGGTATACAACGCCATACTCGGCCGACCCTCTCTAAGTCTCCTTCGGGCCGTGGTATCCACATATCATCTCTCACTAAAATTCCGACCAGGAGTTGGGAGTAGGAGTTGTCAAAGGAGATCGACAAGATGCGAGGCGTTGTTACATGATAGCATTAGTGAAAGGATCGGCGACAAAAATCAATCGACGTCTCAACGATTGAATCGTTGGACCCTCGGGCGAGAGTCATGAACGAGGACGGTCGGTTGAAGACCTCATCCCGGTCCCCTTGGTCGAGACGGATGCATCAAAGACGATGCAATTGGCTCGTCTCTGGTCCCCCTTGAAAGATAAGTGATAGCCCTACTCCGTGGTACGCCGATGTATTCGCTGGTGCCATGACGATATCATGGGGATTGACCCATCGGTGATGACCCACCGACTCAGCGTCGACCGTCATTCCGACCGTCAGACGAAGCGACGGCCCGCTCGGCCCCGAACGATATGCCATCATTGAAGAAGAAGTCGACAAACTCCGTCGGGCCAATTTCATAGAAGAAATACACTATCCGAGAATGGGTGGCGAATGTCGTCTTTGGTAAAAAAGTCCAACGGGAAGTGGCGAGTACGTATCGACTATCCGACCTAAATAAAGCACGCCCAAAGGATAGCTTTCCGCTTCAGAGGATAGATCACTAGTAGATAGTACGGTGGGACATGAGCTTCGAGCTTCATGGATGCGTATTCGGGATATAATCAAATTGTAATGCACCAAAATGATAAATCAAAAACTACCTTTGTCACCGACAAAGGTCTTTATTGTTCCGAGTGATGCCATTTGGTTTGAAGAATGCGGTGCAACTTATCAAAGATTAGTTAACAAAATCTTTGCTACCGGCTTATAGGTCGAACCATGGAAGTATACATCGACGACATGCTTGTCAAAAGTATACATGTGACGGATCATGTAAATGATCGGAAGAAATGTTTCTCATCCTACGGAAGTATCGGATGAAGTTAAATCCGAATAAATGCGCTTTCGGGGTGAGCTCAGGAAAGTTCCTCGGCTTCTTGGTTAGTCAACGAGGAATAGAAGCAAACCACGAGAAGATAAAGGCTTTGGTCGAAATGGAATCCCCGAAAACCATTAAGGACATCCAAAGGTGACAGGGGTCGCGGCACTTAATCGGTTCCTATCGAGCCACGGATAAGTGTCTCCCTTTCTTCAAGCAGTTGAAAGGACAACAAACAATAAGATGGACGGAAGAATGCGAAGAGGCATTTCAACAATTAAAATCATATCTCGGTTCCCCGCCTCTCTTATCAAAACCGAGTCGGGCGAATCCCTGCTCCTGTATCTAGCGATGTCAAGACCGACGGATTAGCTCGGCTTTGATACGAGAATCAGAAGAAAGCGGTGCTTAGGTATATTACGTTAGAAAGCATTATTGCCGGCGAAACAAGATACCCAAACTTGGAAAAAGTAGCCTTGGCACTAATAACTTCCTCTCGCCGACTCGGGCCGTATTTCCATGCCCATACTATAATCGTGATGACCGATCTACCTCTTCGCCAAGTTTTGCAGAAACCGAAGCTTAGGCCGACTCACAGTGAAATGGGCTATCGAATATGAGTGAGTTCGATATTCAAGATCAAGTCGAAAGGCGGCAATCAAGGACAAGCCGATTGTCGATTTCATTGTCGATGGAACCCCACCAAATGATCTCCCAGTCGATGATATGCCGACAGATGTCATCGCCCCAGTGCGGCCGCTACGCCCGCCCCTACCACCTGTGCAATTCCACGCTTGGAAACTATTTGTCGACGGCTCTTCCAACTCGAAGGCAAGTGGGGTGGGATTGTACTAGAAACCCCGATCATACTTACATACAATATGCCTTGCGACTTGGATTCCAAGCCTCGAACAACACGGTGGAATATGAAGCATTGTTGCTCTCGGTCTCCGACTTCACGCGGTAGCATGGGAGTCACGCATCTAAGTGTGTTCGGCGATTCTCAATTGGTCGTTAATCAAGTGACGAGGAGTATATCGAGACACGGAAAGAGACCGGTTAAAAGCGTACATGGAGAAAGCGACAGAACTCATCAATGGATTTCAACTTTGTCAGGTCACTCGGATCCCTCGTACGGAGAACGGCAAAGCCGACCTATTAGCAAAGCTCGCCTCTGCTGATGAAAATGACATACCCAGGTCCGTCCCGTCGAATACGTCGATAAACCAAGCATTAATGAAGAGATTACTAAGGCCGTCAATGCCATCGACTCGGAACCATCTGGATGGATCCAATCCGCCAATACCTGGACAAGGGGGAACTGCTGAAGATCGTCGAGGCCCGACGACTCAAGTTCCGAGCTTCCCGTTACACCATACTCAACGATACCCTCTATAAGAAAGGATACTACGCTCCGTTGCTTCGGTGCCTCACACCCGGTGAGGCGAATTACGTATTACGAGAAGTCCATGAAGGAATCTGCGGAAACCACTCTGGAGGAAGGTCTCTCGCCCACAAGGTTTTACGACAGGGATACTACTGGCCCACTATTCAACACGACGCTCGCACGCTCGTCCGAAAATGCGACAAATGTCAACGATTCGCTGCAATCCCGAGACGAGCCCCGAAGCGCTAACACCAATGACTGGTCCCTTGGCCCTTTGCACAATGGGGTATTGACATCATCGGTCCACTCCCGATGGGGAAAGGTCAAACCAAGTTCGCCGTGGTAGCAGTGGATTATTTCACGAAATGGGCCGAGGCCGAGCCATTAGCCAAAATAACCGAGCGAGAGAAGATCATAGGGAGTTCGTCTGCGGAAAAACATTATCTGTCGGTTTGGAGTACCCCATACCATTATTACGGATAATGGAAAACAATTCGACAACGGGAGTTTTCGCGAAATGTGCAACAACCTCGAGAATCGAAACGTCTCATTCCTCACCTCATCACCCTCAAACTAATGGGCAAGTCGAGGCGGTTAATAAGATTGTCAGCGGCATCTTCGGACAAAGCAGCCCGAGCAAAGGAGCGTGGGCGGAAGAGCTCCCGAAAATTCTTTGGGCCTACTGCGAACCACGGCTCGAACCACGGGAGAAACCCCTTTTCACTCGCTTACGGTTCGGAAGCCGTCACTCCGTTGAAATCGGCACGCCTTCGGCCCGAATCACTTCATTCGACGAAGATGAAAACGAAGAACTCCTCGCACTCGGACTCGATCTCTGGACGAGCGAAGGGAATTAGCACGTGCTGCGTACGAAGCCCGACAACGACGACAAGTGGCACGGTTTTACAATGCCCAGAGTTAAGATCGGACGATTTCGGATGGGAGATATGGTTCTCAGAAAAGTATTTACGAATACTAAGGACATTGGGTCGGGCACATTAGGACCAAGCCCCCGGGAAGGACCTTATATTGTCTCGGGTACCATCCGGCCGAGAACATACCAATTGGAAGATCTAAACGGGCAATGTGCCTCATCAGGTGGGAATTTGAACACCTCAAGATTTACTATCCTTAAACTCAATGTAAAATCTACGAATGAAGCAAGATCAATCCGAGTCAAATAAGACAAAAAAGTGTTTTCTATTCATTCATTTACCACAAAGGTAAAAAAAAAAAAAAAAAAAAAAAAAAAAAACTTATAAGGGGCCCCGGCTACTTTCCGCCGGTCGGAGCGGTCCCTGAAGCATTCTCACAAATGCCGACCTCTTCCCCACCAGTGAGTTCGGCAGTGGCATCCAGATTCTCCGGTTCCAAGGCTCCACCCTCAATTTCCGAGAGATCAAGGTCGGGAAAAGATTTCTTTATCTCCTTAATGCATTCAAGAAATCCGCTTTGAAACAAGCGATCCCTCTCATCCTCGAACTCCTCGGATTCAAGAAATGCTTGGACGGCTTGATCCCTCGCTTTCTCGGCCTCTTGAGTCTTCTCGTTGGCCTGCTGGATAAGCCCCGCCGCCTCATGCTTGGCTCGAGCTAAGTCGTCGCGCAAAGCGGCATGAATTTGTGAGAACTCGTCGGGTTTCCTCTTGACTTCTGGAAAGAAGAAGCGATGCAGGACTAACCCGGCACTGCGTTTCTTGAGGGCTCTCTGGAGAAAGCCGCCTCGCTTTCGCGTCCTCGGCGGCTTTTCGGGCGAGGGCCGCCTCCGCCATCAAAATACCGGCCCGAGTTTCGGCCTCTTCACGACGCCCTTCGGCCGACACGGAAGGGTGCACGGCAACCCGATGGGTCGAAGACAATTCCTTCTTGGCCTTGACCAAGCAAGGAGCGAGTTCAAAAGCACCGTGCCGCATGACCAACGGTTTGCGACGAAGGGGCGTTGTAGAGGCCGATGAACTCTTTCTCGCTCCCATGGGCTAAGGCCCGAGGGAACCATCCCCGATACCACCTCTCACGCAATACGGACGGCCCCTCTTGACTCGTCTCCTCCCCTCTCGAGGATGCGGTCCTCGTCTCTTCCTCCCCCTGGAAGATGCGGCCCTAACTTCTTCCTCTGCCTCGGGACCTCCGTCGAAATGTGTTCGAGTCGGGTGCCGCCCTGAGGTTCCGAGGCGTGGTCACCGTCACTTCCACCCTTTCCTCAGGGTCGAAATTACGACAACGGGGGAGCGAGAAGAACCCACAGGTTCTTTTTCCTTCCGTACCATTCTCTGTCTCTTCAGTAGGCCGAGGCTCGACAGGAGAGCGATCGTGGAGGAGCCTTCAACTTTGAAATCATCCTAGGAGGAGGACGAGCCCGGTCATCTTTGAAGGGACCGGTTCGGAGGGGGTTGGCTCGGAAGAAAGGGGCCTCGGGGGGGCGACTCGGGAACAATCCGCGAAGTGAGGACGAGCTTCGGGCAAATCTGAAATAAAAGAAAAGAAAGGATTTCAAGTCGGGAAAAGTCGGAAGATACCAAAGGTTCATTCTCAATTACATTGTGACGGTAGAGTCTAGACTGCGAGGTGAAGACGCTCCATTTGTAAAAGCACTTTCCGGGACCTATCCTAGGATCTAGCTTCCTCAACTCTTTGATCGAAAGTAGAAGCACCGGACTTAGAGCTTTGCCGCTTCTTAGGGATGTACATCGGACACAAGCTCGTCGAGACTCGGTATAGTATAAAAAAAAAAAATGTGAAGGGCAAGAAAGGAGAGCGGGTCACTGCTCTTTGAAACGGCCGAGGGACACGAGCCTCGTAGGACCGGATTCGGCCGACTCCCAACGGCCACGGGCCCAAAACCAACGCTCTCTCCGGTGTTTGTTAGAAGTGGGAGGGTCGGTTATTAGGGAGCCGCCTCGCCCTGCCAAACGGCGAAGACGTAAAAGCGGGATAGTTTGGATTCACGCGCACTTGGTATAAATGAAGGAATTCGTCGGCGATAACGGGCATGTTCCATCTCGGCCTGATGACCGCACACCCGAGTAAGTTCCTCCATCCATTCGGAACTATTTGCCCCGGTGCAATCCGGTCGGGATAAAACTCACGGACAATGGGTTGAAGGGCGGGGACGAAGCCACATTGCATCGAGACTTGGTAAATCGCGACGCCCCCGAGGAGGAGGATGATCCGGCGGTGGCTCGGACGAGGGAGATAAGTGATAAGCGGTCGGGATATGATACCCGATTCGGATTCTGTCTAAATCCGCCTCGGTTAGGCAAGAAGGAAGCCGGTCGCTCGGTCATCCCCAGAACCTTCTCCCTCGGACTCGGCACGCGCCGACTTATCAATGAGGAGCCGACTTAGAGGTTCTCTCGGCAATCACCTTGCCTCTTCTTCTTCCTCCTCTTCTTCCTCTTCTTCCTCCATGCCCCTTGGACGTTGGGCCTTCCGGAGGGACGGGTTATCAAAGAAGATCCACCCCTAGAAGGGTTGACGGGAGCGGGGCGCTCTGCCGGACCTTCGGTGACCCGCTCGAGAGAGAAATGCGGCGTTAGCATCAGCTGCCATCTCGTTAATAAAGAAGGCGATTCGCATGACGTTCCAGCAGCTGCGCGCCAGCCGCCTTCGTCTCGAAACTCCTTCTGGGGACTTTGAGAACTCCTAGTCGCCATTATCACTAAGTAAAGAGGAAGGAGAGACTCACTTAGGAAGGAGGGAGAAAACGGAAATGGCGAAGAGTGTCGTGCGACGGTCGGTAAAGAGGAAGGGAAGGAAAGGAAAGACCGAAGGCAGGAAAAGCTTGAAAAATGAAAAGCGGGAGGCGGCAATAATAGTTTGAAATGCGGGGCCCTTACCCTTTTATAAGATTGCCGTACGCAGGAAGTAATTAATGAGGAAATGATTCGACGCTTTGCATCGACTCACGGCTCGACACGTGGCGCACGTCGGCGGCGACAATAACGCCCAGCTACGTGTCCAACCCTTATTGGCGGGATGAGCGACTTGACGGTTGGGCGCATGCGTTGTCGGCCCCGGAATCGTCTCCTATCAAAGACAAAGACACGAGGATGCATTAAATGTACTTAGTGCCTCGGACCAGGTCATGAACCGACTCACAACTCGTTACTCCTGAGTGTCACGTGAGACACACGGAGTAAGGGGGCTTACTGTTGGGGGCAAAAATACTAAGTCCAGTGACTCGGATCTGGTTCCTCGGTTTGGGAAGCACTACGTCGGATCAGGCGAGGGGCACGTCGGATCCATCGAGACGGGATTGAGAGCTCTATAAACCGAGGCGAAAGTTAACTCGCCTCGGACGAAGGACGAGAAATCCGAGGGTGCATCGGGCCGACCCTCGTAACGGAACCAGAGCCCCGAGGGAGGCGGCGCGACATCGATTTCGTTCCAGAACATTTTGGGATAAGATCACGATCCGAAAGTCGCGGGATCGGACGAAGATCGCGGACGGGCGCCACCCGATGTCAGTGATCCTAGGAAGAGAATCCTCTTCCGATTACATGATATCGGGAGAAGAATCCTCCTACGATTAAACGCTTAAACGGTTATAAAAGGAGGCTTTCATCACCAAAAGGTACGCACAAATTTCTCATCCAAGCTCCTCAATACTGTAAGACCCTGATTCCTAGCCTGACTTTGGCATCGGAGGGTCCCCTGCTCTAGCCAGGGTCTCCATTGCCTTCTTCTTGTGCAGGTGCTCGAAGGTATTCAGAGGGTCAACCAGATTTTTGCATCAACAATAATAATAAGAAATAAAATAAAAATAAAAATTAGTCTTATTTGATCACCTGCATGCCTCTCAAATCGGTCGACAGATATTGGACGGTTGAAAATGGAAAATATCCCATCTTATTTTAAGAAATAAGTGTTCGTGGGTTAAAGGCTAGGATTCCGCAACCAATGTGATTTTTGGCTGTAACTTAACAACCTTAGCTTTCACAATTTATCACTTCTAAGTGTCTGAGTATAAAGCGCGGTGGTTAGTGAGAATACCAAATTACTCTCCAAATAAAATTTGAAACCATGTGACCTAACCCTTGACACCGGCAGCCGGCAGATGGGACAGAAAAATGCTGTTTGCCGACGACTCCACACGTGTTTAAGCTAAACACAAGCATCTCACATGTACTGATATATCACGTGCATATATAAGATCTAAGCCATTCATCAGACAATCCCCCATTGTGAATGTTTCTTATAACAAAAACATTTCACATTCAATTACCAAGAGGTCCACACATGTATGAGAAAAGGGCTCATAAGAGAACATTACGTTCATGTGTACGTTTGACATGATGAGTGCACCTCACATTCATCAATAAGTATCTTCAGATATAAAGGCCTATGATGTTCCACATGTGTGCTACAACGCTATTAGTGGGATCGCAGTGGTATGTATGGATGTACATATGCAAATAGCACTTTAGGCCAGGCATTTGTTTTATCACGGTGGGAAAAGTGTCGGCGTCTGTTACAAAGGTTTGGCATCAAGTCCAGCCAAGATGTGCAATATATATATAGGGTTTGCAAGTGCCAAGATGTGCAATATACATTGACCTGAAAACGCTGATAAGGTGCGACCCGAGATCAAGTCAAGTGTGCATGGCCCTGCTCTTGGGGCCCACTTATAAGTATGTGTTGTATATCCCACCGTCCATCAGTTTTCCCAGCTCATTTTATGAAACGGCTCCAAAAATACTCTAAAATGAACCAGATACGAATCTTAACTAAAGTACATTGGAATAAACAGTGGTCATTGAATGCCCACCATTAAAACTTTCTAAGGTTGAACAATAATATTTATTTTTGGGACAAAGTTGTAAACTTAGTAAAGGGAAAAACGCAAATAACAGATTGATTCAAGGCTTTTGTGACACCCAATTAGCTTTCAACGGTAGGAATTTAATCCCTATGGTGTGGTCCAACTAAGATCTGTATTTTCCTCACTTTTGGGTCCATGCCTTAAAATAAACCGGCAAAACTGATATAGCACACATACATCGATCAGGTTTAGACCCACGGTCAGGGCTGCACCCACCTCGATGGATCTGCACCTAGTGGGGATCATTAGTCGGAATGAGTCTTCACAAGAGTTGTTAAGGGAGGGTAAAATTGTCATAATACTTTTAATTTTTTAATAGCAGGAAATGGCTAGAGAAAACGACTTTATGCTCTTGGTAGCAGGGTGGACGATGCTTAACATTTCGTAATTACTTGAATATTGTATACATAGCATATTATAATTCAAATTAAACTGTCCAAATTATATATAATAGCTTAATCTTATTATGAATTCAAAATTACTTTTATTTGATTATCTGACTATTAAATTAATGGATAATAATTAGACCACTGAAAATAAAAAAACATTATACCTTATTTCAAAAAACAAGTGTCCATAAACTAGAGGTTAGGATTCTGTAGGTTACCACATGCCACGTGTACCATTTTCAAGTGAATGAGTATAAAGTGTCTCAGGGAGTCAAAGTACCAAACGAGTCTCAAAAAGAAATTTCAAGCCATCTGATTTGACCTCCCACATTCGGTCGTTGAAATTGTAAATTGAGATGGGCAGGAATTAATTTGGAATGAAAAATGTTATTTGCCCGGGTGATGTAGAGCTGGTCGCTGACAGTTTCACGTGTAAGTTCGTTTAAAGAAGGCTCAATCGGAGACGAAAGTGGTTCAGATTGTCAGAATCTTAAAACAGGCACATATCTAGTAAACTGGAATGAGCTATTGGACTTGACAAATATCATCTCGATCCAAAACTTCTGTAGTCCCTAGGAATTTTTCAATGGTAAGAATTTAATCCACACCATGTGGTCCATTTGAGTCTTGTATCTTAGCTATTTTTGGTATCACAATCTAAAATAATATGGAAAAATTGATGAACGGTGTGGATAAAATACATACATCACGGTGGACCTAGTAGCCTCCGCCTGTCTAGGTGGGGGTAGTACCTAATCCGCGGGCACTTTGAAGTGCTTGTGTCATTCCTGCCAACCGCTTAGATGTTACGAGATGCATGCCCAGTACTTTTAATAGAAGCCCACTTAATTAGCCGGCCCATGCAATTTAGAGACGATTTGGTGGGCCCACTTTAATTGGTCTAGCCTAAAATGTTTGACCAATCTACCCACAGCCCACTGTATGAATGTTCAGATTATGTTGTGGTCTATAGGTGGGCCTAAGAACTTGGGTTAACAACAGGATGAGCTAGACTGTTATGGGTCAAATGCTGGCCTGATACAGGTGGGCCCGGTATTATATTAGAGGCCTGTGTTCTTGTATGGGCCTGATTTTGAAGCCTGGCCTGTAATTGAGGCCTTGGGTGAGGTATGAGCCTGAATCAATAACGGGATCGTGACTGGATGCTTGGAAGAATTGTCTTGAGGCCCGAACAGAACATCGGTGGGCCTGTTTATCATGGTTTTAAGACCCTAATAAGCCTGGATTGACTCAAATCAGACTTGTTTAGACTTGATATGACGAATCTCCCCAACTCGGGTGAGTCAGGCCTGTTCATCCCCCACTAGGGTGAGTTGGGCTGATTAGCCCCGATTTGGATGAGTCCCAATACGACTCTGAATTGAATGAGTCGGTCCAAGTCGCCTGTCTTTTAATGACACCGTTTATGCTGGTAATGGGTTGGTTTGAGCGTGAGTTATAGGCAGGACGTTGGGCTGGGATGACCATCTCTCAGCCCAGACTGGGTGGGCCCATTGCCACCCCTACCAATCACAAGCCTTTAGAAAAGCATTTGGGAAGGGAAATAATTGATGCAATTGCCTCATACGTGGAAACTAGGAACGCGTGTTCAAGACTTGAGCCGCTTATTGGACTATCTCCATTGGGTATATTCCATATCTGAAAAATAAGCCCAATCTAATCATTAAGTGGTCCACACCTGGTATTGGACCCGCTGTTCAATTTTTTTAAACCGTTCATTTATTTTGTACACGTGTATTCTACCTGATGATCAATAATATCAGTTTATTTTGAACCTGATAAACAGTCTAGATCAATGGATTAGACTAAGTGCCAAAGCAACTAGGAGAACAACAACTTAAACAGTTCTATGAAACGTCTCTCAGCATATTTCCAACCATAAGGGACTCGGGTTGCGAGTGTGTAACAGAGCACTGAGGTGGGTATTGTGTTGATGTGGAAAAGCTCTGTGGGCCCCACCATAATGTATGTGTTATATCCAAATTGTCCATCCATTTTTCCAGATCAGTGAGGCAGATTCACAGGTCAGGTGGACCACACCATAGAAAGCAGTGGGTACAATGATGCCAACCGTAGTTTAAGTGGAGGGGTCTCCTTTTTTTTTTTTTCTTTTTCTTTTCTTCCGTATATGTTGTGAGGCCAGTAACAGGTGGAACCATAATCATGCCATGGTTCAAAAATCAAGCAAGTCCATGGTTCAAAAAGCAGCACAGTCACAATATTGAATATTGGTTCTGGTCATTTTTTTACTTAATTGTCCATTCTGTCAGACACATCTCGATTCTTGATAGGGGCCACCCGATCAGTGGATCTAGCAAATGTATACTGTAGATAGTAGGGCTGGCCCGTCAGGATCCCTGGCTTGGCCTACTTTGGACTAGACCTGGGCTGGGAAATGTGACTCGATGGCTGAGCTTGGGCTTAAAACTGAGTCTGTTGGCTTATTAACCTGGCTTACTTTTGATTTTCAAGAGTATATTCAAAAGTTACACTTAAAAATAAAAAATTAAAAAAAAAAAATCAATGTAATTTTTAAATATATATTTAATAACTAATTTAAATTACACAACTTAAATTCAGCATTTTTTTCATATATGCTGTTTGGGAAATATTTTCAAGGAAAAAACTACAGCTGTGATTGTGCCAGATTAGAGAGATTGGAATTGGAGATCCTTTCTTGGAATGGTCACGTGGATGGTCAAGGATCAAAGATCCTCTGTCACACAGGGAAGACTTTGAGGAGGAGAGGACCGTTGGGAGGTGAAAAACAAGAGAAAATTTAGATTTTCCTTTTAAATGAAAATTTTAGAATCATGAGGTGTGTTAAGAAAATTCTTGAGGCTATTTTCTTTTTAAAAATTCCTTTTGTTGATTTCTACTTCCCACCCACCTTTGACTAGTTTGGAAATTTGAAAACTAGAAGTAGAGAGTGACATTTTCTTCCAAAGTTATTTTATAAGAAATTATTTTTCATCAAAAAATCATTTTTGAAAAAAATTAAGAGGTCGTTTGGATGCTTATAAACTTTTTAGTAATAATCACTCTATACTTATAAAGATTTTCACAAATGAATTAGTTACTTTCTATTGTGTTTGGCTTTAACTTGCGAAGTATTTATGGAGTAAAAAGTGAGGTTTGTACTTGGAATGGTAAATCTTGCCAAAAAATTTAAATCACATGAAAGGGATTAATATAAAATATGCTATTGAGTTAAAAGAAATCTTGATAAAGCCTCGAGCTGATGATGGATGAATTGGATTCCATAAGCCTATCACGGTGGGCCCTAGAAAATATTTCCTGCACCCATCATGGTTGGCCCCACAAAATATCTAAAGGGATTTTCATTGCGGGCATACATGATATGGCCCACCTAAATTTTCATCTAGCCAGTTTTTTTTTTTTTTTTTTTTTTTTTTTAGAAAAAGACTCACATGATCGACGAATCCACATGATGGACAGATTGGATGTCATGCGCCCATCACGATGGGCTCCACCCACAAAGGTGCATGTGTATTAAACATTATATACTCCCAAGTATCAAACAATTGGCTTCTAAACTCTTTACCTGTAAAGTGAATAAAAGCATTTTTTTTTTTCTAAAAAAAAGGGTTTCATTGTAAACACTTCACATGCGATGTTTATCGTCTAATCACATCCTGTAAAAGGAATGCATTTAAAGCATTTACATCTTATAAAATTAAAATTATAGGCATCCAAATGGGACGAGGATTTCCTGAGAAAACCTTTGGCAGGAATTTCCTGCCAAAGGATGGAGGGTGGGACCCACCACTATGTTAGTGAGAAATCCACTCTGTCCATCCGTTTTGCGAGCTCAGTTCATGACATGCGACCGAAATTCAGGAGAATTAAAAACTCAAGTGGGTCTCACGAGATGGAAAATTGGGGAAAGAAATTCCTACCGTTGAAACCTTTATGACCACTACCTTGATGTTTATATGTCATCCAAACTGTTTATAAGTTTATTTCCACTTGGATGGAGTAAAAAACAGTAAATTTAGACTGATACAATTCTTTTATGGCCAGTAGAATATTTCAACGGTGCTCGCTGAAAACCCACTGTTTCCTCTCGTGCGGCCCACTTGAATTTTTAATCCTCCTGATTTTTGGTTATATTTCATGAAATGAACTTGTAAAACGGATGGATGGAATGGATTTCTCACAAACATAGCGGTGGGTCCCACCCAGCATCCTTGGGCAGGAACTTCCTACGGAAGGCTTTTGGAGGAAATCGGCCAAATGTCCTCAAAAAATAAGAGAGGGAATTTTTTATTTTTTTCTATAAAAACAATTTCTTAGATAATGCCTTCCACCAAAAAGTAAACTCCCAAATTTTTCCATGTATTACTTTCCAAACTCTCAAAGAGGCTGTTCTCTTAAACATAGAAAAGTTTTTCTTTTTTGAATAATAATCTACACCTTCTTAAAATCCTTGTACCCAAAATCGTTATAAATGATAGTAGATTTTGCCTTTGTACTTTGTGGAAAAGTTTTACCACATCTTACTACAGTATTAAAAAAGGTTCTCTTTCTAGGGGTACTACACAATTACGATTATATTTTCATTTTGTACAAGTGCAGATCATGGATGTTTAATCAAAATTGTTACTATGATGGGCCCGACTTTGGATTGACAATATGAAAATGGCCCAGGTTATAGGATTCTACCTATACAGTATTTGTCTTGTTTTTTTTTTTTTTTCAGCCAGCTTTGAATTTTCTTCCTTAACATTTTATTTGTTAGGGTACCATTAAGGGTTTAAATATTTATAGGAATTTCAGTTTTGAAAACTGGTACAAAAGAAGTAGTTTAAATTTTTGAACCTCATCTTGATGTATATGACAACTGTTCCGTCTATCCATTTTACCCCAACATTTTGAGATATGAGATAAAAAATGAGGTAGATCCAACACTCAACTGACCCATACCAAAAGAAACCTTGGCTCCAGGAAGTTTTTTATGGTAAGTATTTGATTCACGTTTTTCTATGGCGTGGTCCACTTGAACTTTGGATATGCCTCGTTTTTTGACTTATATTATAAATTCATCTGACATAATGGATGAACAGTGTAGATATGCATCATAGTGAGACCCACAAATATTTTACAGTATTTGTCCTTTTTACACCAAAAAAGTAGGTGTCAAATCAATTAAAGGGAAGAGTGCGGTAATTAGGGAGGGAAATAATTATTACCAGTTACTGGGCATTTTCTAGGGAATTGGAAAATCAAACACGCCCTAAGTTTCTTTGGTACATGGGCCGCCAATGGTTCCTATCAATGCATGTCAATGGCTTGGATCATGGAACTAATACGAAAACTCAAGGCCATAAAGGTAGTTTACAAATATTCGGCCTGTAAAGCACTGTATAGTTCCTAGTTTTTTTGTCTAACAGGGTGGTGTCATGTAGGAGTACTCCCCTCTTGTGTGACAAGGTTTAAAAGTATTGTTGGAAGCAGTTGGAATCAAATCACATAACTATACATATTCACAACAAACCACATGGTATGCTGAAACCAATCTTCAATCTTTTTGTACATGACCAGAAACATAGCATGTATCTCTTGCTCAAATGAATCAAATAGTGGGATCCATTGTAGATGTGTATGTAATCAAATAAAATTTATCAAAACAAACCCACACCAAGTACTTAAATCACTACTCACACTTTTTTACAACATTTATTTTTTTCTCTATTATATATAATATGAGCTGTTTTAATGCAAAAACTATAAGAACAGGAGAAATCTTACTTTTGTAAGGATAGTGCTCCATATGTGTCCAGCAATCCCCTTAAGATTTATTTGAACCGTGGCAGTATTGTTGGAAGGGACCAAATACAACGGCGTTGCTACTATCATTAGCGCTAATTTTGCCCCGCAGGAGTCCACCATATCGATAGCCAAAAAACCTCTAAGATTTGAGCGGGCCCACCTCAGATGTGTACTTAACTCTAGTTTCATTACCAAATTGAGAAAGAAACTATAGGAGACTTTAACTGCACAATCATTAGAAAAATCACAGAGATAGAGAGGGAGCAAGCAACAGTTTTCCCTGCATTGATTTAGACTGGTTAGGATTTATATGGATAATTGGTACAAGATAGCGATAAAATTAAAGAAAAAACCATACAAAGCTAAAAGAGAAAACTGTTACTCCACACTACACCTCCGTCGACCTCGGCTAGGTGTGTGTGAAAATTTGCACATGGTACATCCATCTCATCCTCATCATCGTATGGTCTCTAGATGGGCTCAAGCCCCTCAGGAAGTTCTTTCTTATTCAATCAGAACAAACACGAGGAAAAAAAAAAAAAACCATGATGTAGAGCAGGACACGGACAATTTCATGGCCAAGATGGACCAAAGAAGGCTTGATCGGATGCGAAAGTGATCCGGACTTTTAGAAACTTAAAACGGGCATATCTTGCAAATTGGAATGAGTTATCTAATGTGTCATATATGATTTTGGGGTAGGAGAAGCTACTTTAGCGACCCAGCCTGCTACACCAGGTTGCCCACGCCAAATTTGCAATATTCCATCAGATTGATGGTCAAAATCCCATTTTATTTTCATTTTTACTATTTATGGTAACTTTTAGTTTGACTGTAACTTTTCATCCGTTGAGCTTTATGAGTTGTGTCCAACAAGAAAAGTGCTTAGAAAAATTAGGAGAATAAAATGGTTAGACCAAATAGAACACATCTATTTTTGGCTAAAAACCATCAAGTCTAATAGAAATCATGACCGTCTATAAATACTAAGTTTACTATTTATAGTAAGTCATGATTTTAGGGAGTTTTAGTTGTAGTTTGATTCTGAAACTGTCCTAGGTTTTGTATCACTATTTAAGAGGCTATATATATGTGTGTGTGTGTGTGTGTGTGTGTGTGTGTGTGGAAAAGGTACAATGCGCTCGAGTTGACGATAAGCTCCCGTGAGGTCGAGCTGTGTGGGCCCCACCGTGATGTGTTTCGACCATTAACACAGTGCATTTGATGGGTACCCTTTAAATTATGGGATATCCCAAAAATCAGCCGTATACGGAACTCAGGTGGGCCATAACATCTAAAATTATGTAAAGACACCGTTAAAACATATAAAAGCACTTGGTGTGGCCCACCTGAGTTTTGCATGCGCCTGAAACTTGGTCTGAACCCTCATTCAAGTGGGACACACATAATGGATGGGCTGGATTTGCAAACTACATCTCGGTGGGCCCTAAAAAATGGTTATGAATGTTTTAATGGTGCATGGCCCCTCCCCACTTCTGTATGTGGTGTGGCCCACACAAGTCACGGATTGACTTGATTTTTGAGACCTAGGCTCACGATGGAATGGTGCATCTGACTGATGAGGTAGATGTTCGAAACGCATCACAGTGGGGCCCACAAAGCTCGACCTCATGGGGCGTAAAATTAGCTGGAACGCATTGTACCTTTTCATATATATATATATATATATATATATATATATATATATATATATATCATCAGTCAATTTATTACGAATTTCTAAAAATTATTTCCATTTTCTTCTTTTTCTCATGGATTCGATGTATCTATGTGAAGAGTCTAGAGAAGCTCCGTGGATTCGGAGTAGCTATTCCCTTGAGGAAGACGGTTCTCGACCTCAACATGTCTTTCCCTGTGTCAAACCATTATATTTATTTTGAAACTACTCTAAACACAATAAATAGTAGAGGCAAAATTTTTAATAAAAGTAATTTTTGGGTCCACTAATCTTGATATTGCTATGGTACTTACCTGATGTGCGGGTAAGATGCTAGCATGTGTGGCCACATTTTTTGGTGTAGATAGAGAGGCTTTGTTTGTACATATCTTCACTAATTATACATTGACAAACATACACATTGGAAAGTGTTTTTTCATGCCCACGTAATGGGAAGTTTCACATTTTTGTGTGCCCTACATACAACTAATGGTGGGCATCCACATCCGAATCCTTCCCTATGGTGTGGCATACCTAAGTTTTGTGCCAGCCTAATTTTTGAGATCCAGGGTGAGCATGAGGCAGTGTACCTGATGGACAGTGTGGATCTCATTCACATAATCTAGTTGGCATGCCTGCATTTTTCTACATGAGATTATGCTAGAGCAGTCCTAATAAAATGAGATTTTCATCCAAAATATTCAATTGCTGGCCATCTACTGTATAGCTATAATCTGTATATGAGAGAGAAAGAGTACCTAATTGGAACCTTGTCCACTTGATGGATCATCTCATCTTCAGCACCTCATTCGATTCTCTTGCCGTCAATCCAGATGTTTGGTATGCGTGATGCCCCGCTCCAATACTTTTTTTTACATTCATCCGCCAGCATTCGATTGCCCAAGATTTTCAAATCTTGGAGACAGGTAAGATCCCACAACCCTTGAGGCAATGACTGCAACTCGGGGCATCTGCGGATCTCGAGACTCCTAAGTGACTTGAGCTGTCCCAATTCATCAGGAAGAGACTTCAATTTATAGCAAACACCGATAGTAAGGCTGTTTATTGACTCCAATTGTTTCCATCCGTCGGCGAGACTCGTCATGCTATTTAAATTATAGATGTTGAGGGACGTTAGACTTTTCTGGAGGTGTGTCGGCAGTGCCTTCAATTTCGGGCAGTTCCTGATGGTTAATGAGTATAGAGACGGCATTATCTCACTATCTTCTAATCTTAACTCCCATACCTCCAATTCATACATTTTCCACAACTCGAGCTCTTCCAGCTTCGGGAATGATGCTTGGTTTATGCCCCCACCACTGCTATTCCCGTAAAACTCACTTCCCACCCGTTTTACAAGACCTGCCGCTATTTGAAGGTATTTAAGCGAAGGTAGTCTCCCTAGCCCCGGCAACTGTGTACACTTATTGCAATCTATTAATTTCAACTTGACTAAATTTGAGAAAGACGAATCTCCTATCCAGGTTGGGAACTTGGAACCAATGTATCCCAAAATTTCCAGCTCTTCTAGGTTTGCAATGGGCGGTCGGAGGGCTTCAACTACATTTTCCATCCTCTCCACCTCACCATTTCCGAACATTTCAAGAGTCAATACGCGAAGGAGTAACTTCTTCTCCAGTTCTGCTTCCTTAGCCTCATTCACGGTCACCACTCTCTCCAAGTGTTCTATCTGTAGCTTTCCTTGGAGAGAGACAAGTAGCTTCAGGTCTCTAATCTTACATCCTCCATCACCTCCCACGATAAACCTACTCAACGTTCGAAGGGAACTTATTCTTCCCAACCCTTTCGGTAAGTACTTTAGATTCACTGTGCCTTTCATTTCCAAATGTCTCAAGCGGACCAATGCACTCATCCCACTTGGCAGTCTCTGGAGTTCTCTACAAAAATTCAACTTCAAGGTCTGCAAATCGCGGAGATGAGTCACTGATTTCGGCAACTCAACTATCTTCGAATAAGACAAGTCAAGATATCGTAAATGCTTCAGCAACCGAATTGAGCTTGGCAATTCTTTAATACTGGTGCCTGTACCACCGAAATCCAATGCCCTAAGGGACCTAGCGCTTTGGAATAAGTTATCAGGGACGGTATCAATTACTGAATATCCGATTTGGAGAAGTGTTCGCAGTTTTTTGGCATCACATAGAGGGGCAGGAATGTGTGACGTTTCCTTGGTGGAAATAAATGATGAATGACGGACTGTAACAGAGCTGGAGTCCGAATTTCCATCCTCAAAGATGCGACATTCATTCTTTGTAATGAATTCGATGAGATTGTGAAGGAAATGGTGCATTTTACACTTAGTTACTCCTTCATTATCTACATACACATCTTGGAGCAAAGACCGTGCCAGTAGATCATCAAAGTACTCTCCACCAATTTCTTCCATCTCTCTTTTTCCCTCTGGCTTGATGAAACCCTGAGCTAACCACAACTGGACTAATGTATCCTTCCTCAGCAGATGATCTTTCGGAAATATCGAGCAATATGCAAAACACGGCTTCAAATGGAGAGGCAGATTATAATAGCTCAGAAACAAAGTTTGTAAGATACCTTTGGCGATGTCCCGTATTTCCCATAATTGGCTTTCCAAGATCTTCTGCCAATCTTGTGTGGACGTCTTCGAACGCATTGCACTTCCAATTACCTTTGCTGAAAGAGGAACTCCTTTACACTTCTTTACAATTTTCTTTCCTATCTCTTCCATCTTTTCCAACTCCCGGCGATTTTCCATTTCCCTACTGGCGAAAGCTCTGCTTCTGAACAGTAACCAGCAATCATCATCAGATAATCCTTCCAATTTATGCATGTAGGCGGAGTCCCTGCATGTAATTGCAACCTCCTCGCTGCGAGTGGTGACCAAAATCTTACTTCCAGGAGCACCTCTTTGCAAGGAAAGCCATAGTCGCTCCCACCTGTCACTATCATCGTTCCACACATCATCAAGTACAAGCAAGAATAGCTTGTCCTGTAATGTTTCCCTAAGCTGCTTTTGCAATGAGTTTAGCTGAGAATGTGGCGGACTTGTCCCTCCGGCTGCTTCTATAATTGATTTTGTAAGATTTATGACATTAAAATCATTAGAAACACAAACCCATAGAACCTTATGGAAATGGCTCTTCACCCTTTCATCATTGAAGATCAATTGGGCAAGAGTCGTCTTGCCCAACCCGCCAACGCCTACGATGGAAATGACATGAATCCGTCCCTCCTTACAACTGCTCCCGCTGACCAACTTGCTTATTATGATATCTTTGTCTCTATCTCTCCCGAGCACCTTCGATTCATCTACGAGTGCACTCGTTTGAGAATCGGCCTTGTGAAGCTCACTACCTCCACCGAAACTGTGAATCTCCGTAAAACTGAAGTTACGTTTGTCAGCTGCAATCTGATCCAGCTTCGCACTTACTTCTTTTATCTGATGCGCAAAATTACGCTGTGACGCGACTTTGTTGAAAATTGTGGGAAAAAAGGTCCGAACCTTATCTCCGATGCTGCGATTATCAGTATCGTCACCATCGCTCCATGAATCATGGGCCAACCTTATCCAATCTTCTAGACCGCAACATGAAAAGAGTGAAAATAACCACCTCCATGTCTGGTTTTCCATGCGCTGCTGATCATCACCATCGTCTGTCCTTGATTCAGGTTCTGGCCATGGAATCATCTCATCTAGCAAGTCCTCCACATCGTAAGCCACGTCTTTGAGCTTTTTTAACCAAACTTGCATGCCTTCGTTGTGAAATTGGATAATTTCTGCATCATTAAGACATGCTTGAATGATTTCGAACGTAGAATATATCTTTTTAAGTTCTGCTTGTGCACCACCAATCAAATAAACCTCTTCTCTGAGTTTCTTCATAACCATTGAAACAAGCGCATCTGCCATTGTTCCAGAACAGAGAGAGAGAGAGAGAGAGAGAGAGAGAGAGAGAGAGAGAGAGAGAGAGCTTTGAAACCCCAGATTATTCAGAGAGAGAGAGCCTTGAAACCCCGGATAAAGTAGAGACAGAGAGAGAGCTTTGAAACCCCAGATTATTCAGAGAGAGAGAGCCTTGAAACCCCGGATAAAGTAGAGACAGAGACAGAGAGAGAGAGCTTTGAAACCCCAGATAAAGCAGAGACAGAGAGAGAGAGCTTTGAAACCCCAGATAAAGTAGAGACAGAGAGAGCTTTGAAACCCCAGATAAAACAGAGACAAAAGAGAGCTTTGAAACCCCAGATAAAGCAGAGACAGAGAGAAAGCTTTGAAACCCAAAGAGAGAGAGAGAGAGAGAGAGAGAGAGAGAGAGAGAGAGAGAGAGAGAGAGAGAGAGAGAGAGATGAGAGAAGATTGAGAGATGCAGGTGAGAGAGAGCGATCAGATCTCAGGAAATCGAGAGGGAGAGTGAGATGATGATCGAAGAAATGGTGAGAGATAAAGATGAGAGAGAGAAGTTTGAAGGAAATTTAGAGAGAGCGATCAGATAGCAGGAAATCGAGAGGGAGAGAGTGGTGAAAGAAATGAGAGAGAGATGAGAGATTAGATGGCAGGAAATTTAGAGAACGAGATATGAGATATGAGAAGCTGGGAAAATTGAGAGAGATAGAGATTGCAGGAAACTGAGAGGGAGAGGGATCAGATCTTTGAATGCTAAGAAAGGCTTGATGCATCAATCTACACCGTCCAACAAAGCCCTGTGGGACCCGCAGAAATGTCCGTGCAAAATTCACCCTGTCCATCAGTTTCTCCACATCATGTTACAATTATAGAAAGGCTTGATCTTTGTGATGTCCATTCTTTCTAGTGGGAGTCGTCTTTTGAACGGGTTGGATTGTACATAAACATCATAATGAGCCCATGAAAATTCAATGGTGGACGTTGCTATCCCCACTGTTTCCTGTGTACATGGCCCACCTGGGTGCTTGATCTGCCTCATTTCTGGGCTCTCAGCACATGTAATGAGACTGATAGAGGGAGTGGATTTTACACAGACATTGATGTGTCGTGGCCGCACAGAGCTTGGTGTTTCATGGGAGCGGATTAGGTGAGAGATTTTTACCTTTTACCACCGAATTCCTCTTGTTCGGATTTTATCAAATGATGCCTCTCCGAATCTAATTGGGGTATGACATCTCACTGGTACGTGAAAAGTTGAGAATTGTGGGGCCCAAAAGGTATGTGCATGACATCTCACCCATCCAACATATGCACCATATGATCGCCTGAATAAAAGACCTGATCAATCGAAGTATCAGATGCACCATATATATACTTGGACGTTTCCGGAGTACATGTCATGTTATTTTATGCGCTGTGGCCAACCTTCGGGTTTAATTTGTCAGAATTTCATTCCTTCTATCTCTACAATAAGATTCAAGAGGAACTCAGCACTTTTATATATGAGAAGATGAAACTATATAACCCAGCTGTACACTTTCAGGAGTCCTTGAAGACCGGGGGTCCTATCAACAGACAGGGTGATGTAGAGCAGGTCGTGGACAGTTTCATGGCCAAGATAGATCAGAAAAGGCCCAGTCGACGACAGAAGTGATCCGGACCATTGGACCTTAGATCGGGCGTATCTCGCAATCCGGAATGAGTTATTTGACATAAAATATATGATTTTGGGGTAGAACGAGCTACTTTAGCCAACCAACCCCGTTACGCCGGGTTGCGACTCTCGGAATTGCGAGAAACCCCTGGATCGACGGTCGTTTCCCTATTTTAATTTCGTTTTTACTATAAATAGTAAGTTTTAATTTGATTATAACTCTTCATCCGTCGGGCTTTAGGAGTTGCGCCCAACGTGAAAAGAGCTTAGAATAATTAGGAGAACGGTTTGGTGAAGCCAAATAGGACACTTACTATTTTTGGCCAAAAACCTTGCGCACTAGTAGACATCACGATCGTCTATAAATAGTAAGTTTACTATTTATAGTAAGTCGCGATTTCTAGGAGTTTTAGTTGTAGTTTGATTCTAATTTCTTTCTCATTGCTTGGTACCCTTATTTAAAGGGTTCTAAACTCATTTTTATTCTTTTATTAATCAATTTCGAATTTATTAGAATTTATTCTTATTTTCTTCTTTCTTTCCTCGTGGATTCGAGAAGTCTCTGTGAGGAGTCCAGGGAAGTTCCGTGGATTCGGAATAGTTACCACTTAAGGAAGACGGTGCTCGACCTCACGTCCTCCCCTGCGTCATAGGGCCACTCCTATATAACGAAGCCGACAAAAGGAAACAAAGAAACGAAAAAGCCAACCCCTCTAAAGAACCCTATAGGACGATTCTAATAGAACCGAGCCCCACTTTATCTAAGAACACACTGCCCCGTACGAGCTCAGAGATGTCCTGTTCGATCGCTGCGAAAAAGGGAAGGGACCTGACTCAAGTTCGCCTCTCGGGATAGGCCATCAGCTAGGCTGTTGATGTTATACATGTACAACCTAACCCTCAATTATCAACTTCATCAAAATTTTAAATAATTTAAAAAATGGATAATTTTGTAATTTTAACCTTGAAAAGCATTATTTGATGAAGTTTAAATATGAAAGGTATTTGAGTAAATTTACAAAAAAAAGTAAGATATATATGTTGAGGGATGGGCTGAAGCGAGTCTGAATCAAACCATAAGAGATCAAAGCACATAGATAACACAAGGCTTTATGTGGAAAAATCCTCGTATAAAAAAACCACGACATAAAGCGGCAATGAATCCACTATGATAAACAATTTTACAAGAGATGAACGGACTTACCGATTTAAAGAACCCTGAAAACCCTTTGCAAAACCCTAGCTTTTCCTTCCTCTTTGCTCTAAAATAGCCCTAGAATGTTCTCAATACCCTAATCCCCGATTATAAGCCCTTATATAAAGTCATAACCAAATTAGAAAACAAAAACTATAATTCCGCAAAACTGCTTAAGTCGATCGATAGAACCTTCGATGTAATCGAGTGCCATCAATGCCTCGTCGATTGAATCGAAGCCATCCTCGATGGGATCGAAGATATACACTCAAAACTGCCCAGCAAGCAACTTCATAAAATCAGGAATTACTCTATGGGATCGACAGTCGCTCCATGGGATCGTATAATCTGTCGATCAGATCGAACTGTTCTTGATTGATTTAAGATATCTGTCAAGAATAAATACATTAGGTGTGTCCCCACAAAGTTTACCCAATACACTATATCATGTTAAGTTCCTTGTAATTGGTCAATGGTGTCATCCGAAAAGGTATTGCAAGAGGTGTTATTGTACCGAGTAATTGATAGAGTTGTACACAAGCCCTTTTGAAAAGAGTTTGACGCAAGTTTGGTTTGGCTTGTTTATGTGACACCCTTTGTTCGAGCTTTACACAAGCAAAGCTTCAAGCCCGTCTCTACTATTTTGATGCAGGGATAAACGTGATGAGGATAACTACTCCGAATCCACGGAGCTTCTCTAGACTCCTCACAGAGACTTCTCGAATCCACGAGGAAAGAAAGCAGAAAATAGAAATAAATTCTAATAAATTTGAAACTGATTAAATTAATTCATAAAAATGAGTTCACAACCCTTTAAATAAGAGTACCAAGCAATGGGAAAGAAATCAGAATCAAACTACAACTACAACTTCTAGAATTCGCGACTTACTATAAGGGCGTGTTTGATTTCTGAAGTAAATGGGAAATACCTGGTAAATAAGTAATAATTACTTATCAGGGAATTGTTCATCGTTTCCTGTGCGCTAATATCGACAGCACAACTTTTCGGTGTTAAAATCGAGGAGGGCTGTGAAATGAATATAGGGCCCACTGTGATGTACATGATGTATTAACATTGTTCATCCATACGTCAGCCTCATTTAGGTCCTAAACTCAAAAATGAGGTAGATCCAAAGCTCCAGTGGACCACACCACAGGAAATAGTGGAAATTTAATGTTTGCCGTATAAAAATTTTGTGGCGCTTAGAAGTTTTGGCTAAAGCTGATATTTGTGTTTATCCCTTATCAATTTTGGACTTAGGCCTTAAAATCTTCTGATAAAACAGATGGACGGTGTGGATATGTCATACACATCATAGTGGGGTCCACAAATGCAAGTCAACTTTTTCGGACCAATTTTTTAGGCAAAAATGCATTTGAAAATACAAACAGGGGAAAAGGTAATAATGAACTTTTACAAGGGTATTTCTCAATTCCCTTGAAATCAAACAGGCGCTAAATAGTAAACTAACTATTTATAGACGGTCGTGATGTCTACTAGTGCGCAAGGTTTTCGGCCAAAAATAGTAAGTGTCCTATTTGACTTCACCAAACCGTTCTCCTAATTATTCTAAGCTCTTTTCACGTTGGGCGCAACTCCTAAATCCCGAAGGATGAAGATTATAATCAAACTAAAACTTATTATTTATAGTAAAATTGAAATTAAAACAGGGAAATGACCGTCGATCCAGGGGTTTTTCACAATTTCGGGCGTCGCAACCCAGCATAGCAAGGTTAGTTGGCTAAAGTAGCTCGTTCTACCCCAAAATCATATATTTTATGTCAGATAACTCATTTCGGATTGCGAGATACGCTCGATTAAGGTCCGATGGTCTGGATCACTTCTGTCGTCGACCGGGCCTTTTCTGATCCATCTTGGCCATGTAACTATTCACGACCCACTCTACATTAGTCTCCTCCACTTCAAAAGAACTCGTCCTCGAGTTCTCGTCATGCTCTAGTTCATGATACTCGATCAGGTTCGTGACATTGAAAGTCCGTGAGATCTCCATGTCATCTGGAAGATCAACAACATAGGCGTTGTCATTGATCTTTTGAATGATTGGTACCGGTCTAATCTTTTTATTCTTTAACTTGTTGTACGTTCCAGTCGGAAATCTTTCTTTGCGCAGATGGACTATTACTTGGTCGCCCACCTCGAACACTTTTCGTCGCCGATGCTTGTCCACTTGCTCCTTATACTTCTCATTCGAGGCATATAACTTGGTTTGTACCTCCGCATGAATGCTCATGATCTTGTTTGCCATATGTTCTGCTGCAATGCTCTTGCCTGGGAGCTTGGGCAGAGGGACCAAGTCTAGTGTGTGGCGAGGTACTCGTCCGTAAATAACTTAGAACGGGGATTTCCCTATCGAGCGGTTCACCATGTTGTTGAATGGAAACTCTGCTTGAGACAAAGTCAAATCTCACTGCTTCGGTTTTTCTCTAGAAATACATCGAAGGAGGTTTCCCAACGTGTGATTCACAACCTCAGTTTGACCGTTAGTTTGTGGGTGGTAAGCGCTGCTGAACTGAAGTCGTGTATCGAATCGAGTTCACAAAGTCCGCTAAAAGTGGCTTATGAACTTCGTGTCACGGTCAGAAGTAATAGTCTTGGGAACCCCATGTAGCCGCACAATTTCTCTGAAGAATAGATTTGCTATGTGTGTTGCATCGAGAGTCTTCTTGCATGGAATAAAGTGCGCCATCTTGGAGAAATTAACGATTTACTATCACGAACACCGAATCATGCTGCGTTGTGTTTGTGGCAGACCAAGCACGAAGTCCATTGATAAATCCTCCCAAGGACCGTCAGGCACAGGTAACGGAGCGTAGAGGCCCGTATTCTGAGATTGCCCCTTAGAGGTCTGACAAACATGACAACGTTGTACGGCTTTTCCCACATCACGTACTAATTGCGGCTAGTAATACCCCTCTTCCATAAGAGCTAGCGTCTTGTCTCACCCAAGGTGTCCACCGAGGCCACATGCATGTAGCTCCTGAATAATCTGCTCCCTCAGAGAACTTTGGGGGATGCACAATCGATTTCCTTTAAAGAGAAAATCGTCCTGTATATGAAGGCCGCTGGGGTGACCTTCTTGGCACTTCATCCATGAATCTTTGAAGTCCTCATCCTTGGCATACAACTCCTTGAGACAGTCAAAGCCAACCGCCTCATTGCTCATCGTAACAAGTAATGATGCACGATGGCTAAGTGCATCAGCCACCTTGTTCTGCTTCCCTGACTTGTGCTTCAGAACGAATGTGAACTCCTGTAAAAACGCAACCCATCTAGTATACACACGATTCACGCTAGTCTGACTATTAATAAACTTTAATGCTTAATGGTCAGTGTACAGAATAAACTCTCTTTAAATCAGATAATGTTGTTAATGTCACAGCGCTTGAACAACTGCGTACAACTCAAACTCATAAGTCGACCACTTCTTTCAGGCTTCGCAGAGCTTCTCGCTATAGAAGGCTACCGGCCTGTCTTCCTGTGATAATACTCCTCCAATTCCGATGTATAAAGCGTCACACTCAACCTCAAACAATTTATCGAAATTAGGAAGCATTAAGACCGGTGTTATAGATAAACGATGCTTGATCTCATGAAAGCTCTTGTCAGCTTTATCGGTCTACTGGAACGGTCCTTTTTTCATGCAATCTGTTATAGGCGCGACTATGGTGTTAAAATCTCGCACAAATCGACGATAGAAAGTCGTCAACCCGTGAAAACTCTTCACCTCATAAATGTTTGTCAGGATCGGCCATTCCCTAATAGCTTGCACATTTTCATCGTCCACACGAATGCCTGTGGACGTTACAACAAATCATAGAAATAATAGGCTATCAGTTAAAAAACTACACTTCTTCAAGTTTAGGTACAACTTGTTAATTTGTAGGACCTGCAGCACCTGCCTAAGATGTTTCCTGTGCTGTAACACCCCGTACTTTCCAGTACTCGAGTGTTACTATGTAATTTAAATTTTATATAAATCCAAAAATAATACAACCTAAATATATATACTATGAAATGTCATTTATAAATTTTATAAATATTTAAAATTTCGTATTAAAATGATATGTAAGTATAATCCCTATAATATGCATTATTAATATAAATTACAAACTATAGATTTTGTAATATATAAAAATAACATATATGTATATATATACATACATACAATCTATGCTTACTGACATTCATATAATTTGCATGTATTAACGATTTGTGATAATATAAGTTATATATGACAAAATATATAAGGAAAATAATTTCTAATAATAATAACAACTATTATAACAGTAAATAATATTATTAAATGTATTATAACATAATATTTAGTCAATTACGGTAAGTATTGGGAATAATGTAGAAAAAAATGTTGTCATAAAATCAGAACAGGCTATATATCCGTAACTTGACATTTGGAACTTAGCTTAAACAATCCTTTGGACCTTTTCAACCGTTGACGTTCAGTTTTAGGGTGATCTGACCATTGGATCAATGTAACCGACACTTAAGATTATAAGTCAATCTGTATGGCCCACCTAGGAATTAGATCTGCCTGATTTTCTAGTATGGAGACTTAGTAGGGCCTCCCAAGATGGATGGATGGAGTGGATTTCCCACAAACATCATGATGGACCCCACATAGAGGTGCATGTGCACCTTAACCTTCGTGCTCGGCGTGCACTAAAGCAGCTGGAGCGGTCAGAGGCCCCTTGACCGAAGTTTCTCTAAAAAGAGAGACTTCTCTCTCTCTCTCTGGTTTGTGCAGTAGACGGACAGGCGTCCGTCTGTTTTGATTGGTGGCCCACCACGTGATCCCATCTTCAAGATCCGAACCATCCATCGGATTCGTACAATGGACTCGAACAAAACCCAACCATTATAACAGTCTTCCCGGTACTTGTAGACACACGATCCTTGGTGCAATAGGGCCTTATAAGCACCCCGTTTCCGAAAATAGAAACTACCACGAGGGCGATCCGCATGAGGAGAAATCCTCCAATCTTAACCCTCCATTCAGATGTGTCTCGACCGTCCATTGTTGTTTGCAAGGATCCTGGTTTTCTGAGGAAACCAGCAAACAAAACCATGGCCTGTTTCGGTCCTTCAAGCTGTATCCGGAAACAGCTTCAGTCAGTGCAATCCTAGCCATCCAAATTGCATCCCACGGCTCTAGAGAGCTAGGTCTCCCTACAAGAAGGGAGAGAAAACAACTCCTTACTATCTCTTGCTAAAACCTAAGGAAAACAGCCGCAACCTCCTTTGCTCAAGCCCACCAACCTAAACCCCTTCAAGCTTCGAAAAAGCTTATCCCTAAGCTCCTTAGAGCCCATACGAACCTTCTTAAAGGAGTGGATTGGAGGGAGAAGCCGTGGCTGGGAGTCTGCCATTGGAGTCGGGTCTTCTTCCCCGGCATGTTGCTGCACCAAGACAGTTTCGACTCGCCATGCTGTTGGGCCGATCCGGTGAGAATGAAGAAGAAGAGAAAGGAGAAAAGAAGAAGGAAGAAACAGAAAGAAAAAGAATGAGGTAGAGAGATGGTGGAGGAGTCGTTCTTGCCTTACTATCGCACCAACACAACCACACACTCTTCAGATCAACTTTGAGCTTGGGCCGAGTCAGTGTAACAACCCGAATTTTCAGGACCCGAGTATATGACCCTTTCCCAAAAACCCGAGTGTTAACATTAAAGGATGGTCAAATTCGAGTGTACATATTTTTTTCAACTTATCGAGTAAGCAAATGAGTGTAGTGTGGACAAATCGACGTAAAGAAAATTTCATTATCATTTAGAATATACAAGTGGTTGCCCATAATGACTTATACAAACTAATGTCTCTACACTATCAATTACAAGATTACATACATGAGAAATTTAAAAGCATATGAAATACATCGAAAGCCGCAAGATCGCGCGGCTCTCCTCTTGCAATACAGTACAACCACGAGTCATCGACCTCCATAAGTGCCCCGATGCATATTGCTTAAGCCACATTTACACTGCATACGGTTATATTTTGATGGATGAGTGGCTGTGACTCAGTACGAATTTCCCTTAAGATTACACACCGCCGCATTAGGTAAGCATAGTTATAAAACAACAAGGCAATCAAAACAATATATGATGCAGTCGTTTTAAATGCATGGATGCATGAATGCACATCGACCTGGGGATGCACATCCAGCCGGACTTGGGCTCGTCGCCCATGCAAATCATCGACACAGGAAAATCATCCGGTCGGACAGGGTCGATAGTCGGTGGTGTGGGAGCTAGCGAAATGATACCCCAAAATCTACAGGGCACGTGCTACGGCATCCAGATTAGCCACCCGTCATCGCCAACATGCTATGAATGCATGATTAGCCAAACCGTTATTAGTCCAGTTACAATCAGCCAATTTAGGTAAGCTCAAGGTCACTACGGGGAGCTCGAGCCCAGCGTAGGCCGACAGCTCGGGCATAGTGTCCCATACCACCATCCCCAGCTCATGAGACTACCACCTTAGGATGTTTAATGGAAACCCATCGACTAGTGGCCAATTATATTATCGTATATGGGGCTTACCATCGCATGGTTGTACAATATAAAACATCGAATCCATGTAGGGAAAAATATCAAATAAAACCACGTAGGCGAGTATCAAAATATGCCACATAGGGCGAATATCAAACCATATGATAAAGACCATCCTTAAAAACCATTGGACACAACAACCCTGGATGGTAGGCCCACATCAATAATCCATCTAGACCATCACTCAATAACCACTAAGTCGAAGGTCCATTACGATCACAACTAGTCAAGTTACATCCAAGTATGGGTGTACATTCATATGTGGGAATTTCCCACTAATGTACTAGTTTAAGTTCCATAAGCAATCCACGAGCATGATCAATTATACAGGATAAGCAAGTAATACAATAATTCAATTTTCAATAGCTAACACATGTGATTATAAAGGGAGATATCAATTATGAATTTAAATAAAAACTATAACTTAAGCTAATGACAAGATGGAAAGCTCAAGGGGAAGAATCATCACCTTCTAGTTGGATCGCCTACCAGCATGGTTAGGGGACGTGTGGTCCCTTATAATCGAGTCCTATCATGAATTAGGAAATTACATGGTTAGATCGAGTTTTATACACTATTTATTGTTGAGATTAGAACCTAGGGTTTGAATTATTTATCTTAGGGTTTAGTCTTAAACTTAAATTCTAAAATTTGAATCTTGAATTTTTAATATTATTATTATTATCGTGCAACCGATTAAATAATATTTATTATAGGGGTATTAATCCATCAATATTAATAATGTGGGCTCATAAGTTCATATTTGAATGTACCGTCATTATCTAATGACTAATAACATCCTAAGTATAAATATTTACTAATGATAATATAATAAGGACTAACACTAGTAATTTCAAGACAACAAGTAATATTAATAATATGCCCATGACACTAATAATCATTGTGATGAAAATACATAATATGCTCCGCCCTTAATGATAATATTTGATAATGATAGAATAAAATATTAATGTCTACTATTACTAATCTTTATATGTAATTTATATGTAATATCTAATATAAATATAAATAATTTACTAAAGGCCATACATTTCTAATATTAGTAATCCTAATAATGATAATTATGGTAATGCTTAAAAAGAGTCTAGTGTGGGTTTGAGGGGCCCCATGAATAAGATTATTTGGGCCGTAACATACACAACAGTTAGGAGGTTTATCCACCATTAAAGCATTTATAGTCATTTGTTGGGCCCACCAAGTTGTGGTTCACCAATCCAACCCATCCATTATGTGTGTCCCACTAGGTTAAGGGGTCAAACCAAGTTTCAGGTGCATCCAAATCTCAGATGGACCCCGACAAGTGTTTTCATATGGTTTAACATGTATTCAAAAGATTGTAGATGGTGTGGGCCACCTGAGCTCTGTGTATGGCTGGTTTTTGGGGGCACCCCGTATATAAAGGGGACCCATCTAATGGACGGTTTTGATGTTCAACACACATCACGGTGGAGCCTGAGGTGGGGCCATGGTCCTAGCCAAAATCATGCAAAAGGTGGCAGCGTCATCTGGACGTTTACGTGCATGTTACCCATGTATATATTTTTTTTGTTTTTGATTGGTGGGGCCCATATCAGGAGGATCTACTCCGTCCATTGGGTTCTAAGACTCAGGACAGGTCCCATGTCCAATATTAGATATGTCTTAACACACGAAAATATCACAGTGGGCCCTAATGATCTACCCCTATTAAATTAATCTTTATGCTGGGGTGGCCCACCAGAGAGTGAGGTTGGATTCATTTTTCGGGTCAACCCCCAAAATGAGGTGGGAAATAGAATAGACGGTGGAGGCATAACATACATCTAGGTGTGATCCCACTCCAAGCAAAATTGGTGCGCATTGTTGAATAACACACCTAAGTTAGACCCACGTAACTTGGTAATGGCAATACAGCAGCCGTCCAGCTGCTGGGGTCTATAGTGGTGGCCACGCAGTTTGGATGGATAGTGTGGACACACATGGGTTGCAGTGGGCCACACCGTCCCCAGCTGGACGTGAAGAAAACACACCTCATGATGGTCCCACGTGGGGCCCCACCACATATATGCATATTACCTCGTATGCCACTAACTATTATTATATTATTATATCTACATGTATATATATATATATTTTTTCTTTTTGTGTTCAGCAAGCCGTCCAACGTTAGATGTTTGTTGATGGACGGTTTGGATGCAGGATGCCAGCACCCTGCCGTGGCCCATCAGTGGTACATGTATACACATATATTACAGCATAAAATATATGTATATATATAAGCAAACGTCCAGCGTTGTTGAAATGGATGGACGGTCTGATTTTGATACAAGCTTTTGGTGTATATTTAAATACTATATATGCATCTATCTGAATTTTGTAGGTTCCGCATGGGTGTGGGGCCCACAGGTCGTGGTAGGGTGAGGCACAGGTGCAGGCTGTTTGTTATTTTGTGAGGCCCACCTGTAATTTGTGCAGGGCCCACTTGCGTTTAGGTGAAGCCTACAAGCAGCCCAACTGCATTTGCAACGTGCTGGCAGCCGGCTGCAACTGACGTGAAACAGCCACCGTTGCAGGCTGTCTTGGAGGCCATTTTCGGCCCTACCTTTGGCTCAAACACGGCCCATTCCTGGGCCATTTTCCAACCCTCATCAGAGTTTAAATATGGGCACAGTTGCTGCCATTTTTCCGGCTAAGGAACGGCCCGAAACAGGGGCGTTTTTACCCGGATTTCCGGACTGACATCAGTCCGATTTCTGGGACTTGTTGCAGCTCAAACAGAGCCCGATTGAGCTGTTTCTAGACTAAGTTTCAGCCCTCAGCTCGGGCCACCTTCATGCCCTCGATCGGCCCCAAGCAGGGCCAGAACTCAGGCCACGTTTGGCCTCAAACGGAGGTTGCATTTCAAGCCATGTTCAGCCACAAAACAGGGGCTGCATTCAGGCCGTTTTCAAGCTTTCCTATCGTTGGATTTTTGGCCCCAAACATGGCCTTCACGGAGCTGAGATCTTCATTAAATGAAGAAGAAGACAGAAGAAAAGAAAAAGAAAAAGAAAGTAAAAAAAAAAAACAAAATAGAAGTTCGGCCATTTACCTGGCCGAATCCGGGCTCCTCTCTCTCTCTCTCTCTCTCTCTCTCTCTCTCTCTCTCTCTCTCTCTCTCTCTCTCTCTCTCTCTCTCTCTCTCTCTCTCTCTCCCCTTTTTTTTTCCTTCCTTCTATTTCTCTCTTTGCTGTTGCTGGAAGCATCCAGCGACACTTATAACACGCCCAAACCGACCCCCTGTTTTTCTTCAAACAGCTAGCGGTTTTCGTTTTGGAAGGAACGTACCTATAGGCCTGTTTTACAGTGATCTTTGTGTGTCCATACGTGCATGAAAATATGATGAGCAAGTTGGGTTTTGGTCAGATCTTCCTCCTTAATCAAATGGACGGTTTGGATAATTGATATGGCCCCTCATGGTGGACCATTTCTTGATCAAACGGGGAGGGGAAAACACAACGAGCCGTGTTTTAAACGGCAGTGCAGCGGGAGAATTCCCATTTTCGGGAAATGGCGAGTCAGCGTCTGTTCTGACCACGCATGCCATTCGGTGTGCTGCTGGTGCACACGTACCGTGTGCACACTCTAAATCTAGAGGTGGGGTCCACCAACTCCTTCCAAAATCTACTTCATCCATTGAGTTCCAGAAGCTCCACCAACGGATCTTGGCCGTTTAACAGACTGATCTAAGGTCTAGGTGGGCCATATGGGTCGATTCCTAGCTCTAACGGTGGATTCTCATCGATGTAATGGTCGAATTGTTCCTAAATTGAATGTCAACGGCTAGAATGGTCCCTGGAATTTATCAGATGACTGGGTCCATATGTTGTAAGGACATGGGGGTGGAAACCACTGCAACTCCCATTTCACCATCCTCTGTCACAGCATTCACATGTTTATTTTCAATCTTTTTGTAAAAAAAATAGATGGGTCCACCTATGATAAACTTCTGAAAGATCCACTCCATTCACCGTCTTTAGCACGCCGTGCAAACCGATGGTCTCAAATTTGAAGTAGATCCGAACTTCAGGTGGGCCGCACGATCTACTAATACATTAAATAGTATTCACCCTTAAAACCATCTTCACTCTTACGTATGTGCCATGCATCTTAAATTACAAATTTGCCATTATTTCTTTAACCACTTTCCCCTTTCAGTTATATTTGATTGTACCGACCAAATGTCCTGAAATTTGGCGGAGGTTCCTCATTTTTTGTTCTCTTTCTATCGGTCAAGTTTGGGCCCCGATCTCCCGAAGATGTCCAAGATACTCTTTTAAATGGCCAACCCACTCTGTGTTTCAGAATGTCAATTGTACACATCTAGTTGAACTATTACCTGGTAGTTTGGTCATATACTTTAGGATCTTCAAATTGACTGATTCATCTTAATATTTGGATGGCCCACTTGACGGATCCAATCGGGATGGGTACTTAGATGCTTGTTAAAAATATGAAAACTTGATGGAATGCACTCGGCCATGTATGTGGGTTGATGTACGGTTAGTTTCGTAAACGGATGGACATAAAATAGATTTCTGGAGTGATTAGGGGTAGAGCTTATATAACGTTAGATTCGAGTGACTTTCTTACACGTGAAAGTTTCTCAGATTCTGATTTCAATGGTGGAGTTAAGCATATTCATGTAGTGTGAATAAGGTGGACGGATCAGAATCTTGATCCGATAAGTGTACGAATGGATGTAGAGGTCAAGTAGCTGATTTACCATGATCTAAGGGCTGAAATTTGATGTGTACGGTTAATTTACGATAATTAGCCCTGGTATAAAATTTTGCATGAAACGGATCATGAGAACCGTGTGAATTGGAATTCAGGAGCTTAGGTCAATGGCATTTTCGTAATTATCACTGATGTGTGAGTTTTGGGAAATCCAATGGCTCTACATGGTTATAGGCACGTTTTTAAGAAGTTCTTACAAAAGAATATATATCTAAATTATTACGGATAGGGAACTCTTCGTCGTGTTCTTCATGGGAAAGTACTCACGTCAAATCATGTGATGGGTGGGCTTGTCTTGAAATTCAATGGTCAGATGGCTTGATTTATGAATGAAGATCATCCCCAACGGTTAAGTTAGTATCAGGGAAAGGATGTAAGGCTAGAATAGTTGGATCGGTATCGTACACATGTATATGTCACGTTAAATCTTATGGTAACGCTAGAGGACTTTCGATGCCCGAGCATCGAAAAGTTCGGGGCGTTACAATCTACCCCCCTTAACAGAAATCTCGTCCTCGAGATTTGATGATGCTCGTCAATATTAAAATTTCTTATAGTATTTACTAAGGTTACAAATTCATTTAGGTGGCCACTAATAATATCCTACATCCTTCTCTTTATTTTCTCTTTCCCTTAATGATGGTTTCTTCTTGACTAAAGTACATTACGATTTTTTTTTTTTTTTTTTTTTTTTTTTTTTTTTTTTTTTTTAATGCTCGAGTCAATACGAATAGATGGTTATAGTAGGTTTGATCCCGATACATCAGTCGTCTGCCTGCAGGACAGAGGATTTCGGTATCAATTCACAATCCTGTTAAATCTCGATCCTTTGCTTGATCAGGGCATTGGAATCATTGAGATTTGCTAGGACTTTAGAATTTGAGACAAACCATGTGAACTTCGTTTAAATGTGGTTCCATCAACTCGTGACCTCGATTATTTTAGACTCCTGGGGAATATCAGGTAATTTTATATCCTTAAGTTTATGTGGCCCATTACGCTTCCACTACGCTATCGCTCTGATCACCCAATGCACTACTTGGAAGTTTCAAGACCGGGATTTCTATATAGAACCGAGTTTGAAATTTTGGTACTTTATCTAGGATTTCAAATCTAGTCCTAATATGCTTAGTCTCGGGTTGAAATTTTACTCGAGAATTCTATGACCGTCACTAATAAATCTTAAATGTTGAGATTCATGAAAACTCGGTCTTTGATTAATGAGATGCATTAGGGAATATAAACTATAACCCCTACTATGATTCTTCAAGTTTGGGGAACATTCACAACTGACCCACGACTGACCTAATGTACGATGTGGTGAGTAATGAGATTTCCTTACAATGTCTAAGATTGTTTCATTCCCTGGAGATGGCAACAATATGATTTCTAATTACTACAAAATCTTTAAAGAAGTTCCAATTTCTAGATTTATAAAATTTGTTCACCAAGGGTCAAGTCCAAGGAATGTTCTCGTTGGATCTCAAATTCATCATGGTGGGTATTTGTTCTTCCACAGTACCTAAGTTTATCTTCTAGTTCAAATGACCAAACACGAGATTTCTAAGGGAATCTAAGTTCCATTCCTAAGTCTTAAGATTATCCAAAAATGTGTTAGGGGCCTAAGATCTAGAATTTCTATATTCTCACTTTCTCCTAACTAAGGGGAAGTTCAAATGAGTTCAAATGGTTATTATAATAATTTCTAAGGGGAACCTAAATTCATTCCTAAGTTCTTCAGTCCTCCAAACAATTTCTAAGGGGCCTAAAATTTTGGGTTCCTATATTCTCAAATTTCTCCTAGCTACAGAGGGAAAATTTACAGAAGTTCAAATGGTTACTCTAATAATTGCTAAAGGGACATAAGTTTGGGTTCTACGTTCCCCAAATTTTCCGAAGTCTAGGGGAGATTCGCCTAAGTTCAAATTTCTACTTTCAACATCCTAACTTGAGACATTTAAAGTTTGTATAAGATCATTTCCCAAGGCCAAGTTTGTCCAAACTATGCTCTGATGCCAACTGTAACAACCCGAATTTTCAGGACCCGAGTATATGACCCTTTCCCAAAAACCCGAGTGTTAACATTAAAGGATGGTCAAATTCGAGTGTACATATATTTTTTTCAACTTATCAGAGTAAGCAAATGAGTGTAGTGTGGACAAATCGACGTAAAGGAAAATTTCATTATCATTTAGAATATACAAGTGGTTGCCCATAATGACTTATACAAACTAATGTCTCTACACTATCAATTACAAGATTACATACATGAGAAATTTAAAACATATGAAAACATATAAATGAGAGCCGCAAGATCGCGCAGCTCCTCTTAGCAATACGGGTGCATCCATGAGTCATCGACCTCCTCATCAAGTTTTCATATATACATCAAGCCACTGTTTTACCGTGCGGTTATATTTTGATGGATGAGTGGCCAACTCGGTGTGAATTCCCTCAAGATTACACACCGCCGCATTAGGTAAGCATAGTTATAAAACAAAAGGCAATCAAAATAATACATGATGCGGTCTTTTAAATGCATGGATGCGTGAATGCACATCGACACGGGATGCACATCCGGTCGGACTTGGGCTCGTCGCCCATGCAAATCATCGACTGGGAAAATCATCCGGTCGGACGGAGAGTCGATAGTCGGTGGTGCGGGAGCTAGCGAAATGATACCCCAAACTCCTAAGGGCACGTGCTACAGCATCCAGAATTAGCCACCCGTCATCGCCAACATGCTATGGATGCATGATTAGCCAAACCGTTATTAGTCCAGTTACAATCAGCCAATTTAGGTAAGCTCAAGGTCACTACGGGGAGCTCAGAGCCCAGCGTAGGCCGACAGCTCGGGCATAGTGTCCCATTACCACCATCCCCGGCTCATGAGACTACCACCTTAGGATGTTTAATGGAAACCCATCGACTAGTGGCCAATTATGTTATCAATATATGGGGCTTACCATCGCATGGTTGCACGATATAAAACATCGACCCATATAGGGCAAATACCAAAATAAAGTCACATAGGCGATATCAAAACAACCACATAGGGCGAGTATCAAAATATGCCACATAAGGCGAATATCAAAACCATATGATAAAGACCATCCTTAAAAACCATTGGACACAACAACCCTGGATGGTAGGCCCACATCAATAATCCATCTAGACCACCATTCAATAACCACCAAGTCGAAGGTCCATTACGATCACAACTAGTCAAGTTACATCCAAGTATGGGTGTACATTCATATGTGGGAATTTCCCACTAATGTACTAGTTTAAGTTCCATAAGCAATTCACAATCCACGAGCATGATCAATTATACAGGATAACATTAAGCAAGTAATACAATAATTCAATTTCAATAAGCTAACACATGTGATTATAAATGGAGATATCAATTATGAATTTAAATAAAAACTATAACTTAAGCTAATGGGAAAGATGGAAAGCTCAAGGGGAAGAATCATCACCTTCTAGTTGGATCGCTACTAAGACATGGTTAGGGGACGTGTGGTCCCTTATAATCGAGTCCTATCATGAATTAGGAAATTACATGGTTAGATCGAGTTTTATACACTATTTATTGTTGAGATTATAACCTAGGGTTTGAATTATTTATCTTAGGGTTTAGTCTTAAACTTAAATTCTAAAATTTGAATCCTGAATTTTTAATATTATTATTATTATCGTGCAACCGATTAAATAATATTTATTATAGGGGTATTAATCCATCAATATTAATAATGTGGGCTCATAAGTTCATATTTGAATGTACCGTCATTATCTAATGACTAATAACATCCTAAATATAAATATTTACTAATGATAATATAATAAGGACTAACACTAGTAATTTCAAGACAACAAGTAATATTAATAATATGCCCATGACACTAATAATCATTGTGATGAAAATACATAATATGCTCCACCCTTAATGATAATATTTGATAATGATAGAATAAAATATTAATGTCTACTATTACTAATCTTTATATGTAATTTATATGTAATATCTAATATAAATATAAATAATTTACTAAAGGCCATACATTTCTAATATTAGTAATCCTAATAATGATAATTATGGTAATGCTTAAAAAGAGTCTAGTGTGGGTTTGAGGGGCCCCATGAATAAGATTATTTGGGCCGTAACGTACACAACAGTTAGGAGGTTTATCCACCATTAAAGCATTCATAATCATTTGTTGGGCCCACCAAGTTGTGGTTCACCAATCCAACCCATCCATTATGTGTGTCCCACTAGGTTAAGGGGTCAAACCAAGTTTCAGGTGCATCCAAATCTCAGATGGACCCCGACAAGTGTTTTCATATGGTTTAACATGTATTCAAAAGATTGTAGATGGTGTGGGCCACCTGAGCTCTGTGTATGGCTGGTTTTGGGGCACCCGTATATAAAGGGGACCCATCTAATGGACGGTTTTGATGTTCAACACACATCACGGTGGAGCCTGAGGTGGGGCCATGGTGCTAGCCAAAATCATGCAAAAGGTGGCAGCGTCATCTGGACGTTTACGTGCATGTTACCCATGTATATATTTTTTTTTGTTTTTGATTGGTGGGGCCCATATCAGGAGGATCTACTCCGTCCATTGGGTTCTAAGACTCAGGACAGGTCCAATGTCCAATATTAGATATGTCTTGACACACGAAAATATCACAGTGGGCCCTAATGATCTACCCCTATTAAATTAATCTTTATGCTGGGGTGGCCCACCAGAGAGTGAGGTTGGATTCATTTTTCGGGTCAACCCCTAAAATGAGGTGGGAAATAGAATAGACGGTGGAGGCATAACATACATCTAGGTGTGATCCCACTCCAAGCAAAATTGGTGCGCATTGTTGAATAACACACCTAAGTTAGACCCACGTAACTTGGTAATGGCAATACAGCAGCCGTCCAGCTGCTGGGGTCTATAGTGGTGGCCACGCAGTTTGGATGGATAGTGTGGACACACATGGGTTGCAGTGGGCCACACCGTCCCCAGCTGGACGTGAAGAAAACACACCTCATGATGGTCCCACGTGGGGCCCCACCACATATATGCATATTACCTCGTATGCCACTAACTATTATTATATTATTATATCTACATGTATATATATATATATATATTTTTCTTTTGTGTTCAGCAAGCCGTCCAACGTTAGATGTTTGTTGATGGACGGTTTGGATGCAGGATGCCAGCACCCTGCCGTGGCCCATCAGTGGTACATGTATACACATATATTACAGCATAAAATATATGTATATATATAAGCAAACGTCCAGCGTTGTTGAAATGGATGGACGGTCTGATTTTGATACAAGCTTTTGGTGTATATTTAAATACTATATATGCATCTATCTGAATTTTGTAGGTTCCGCATGGGTGTGGGGCCCACAGGTCGTGGTAGGGTGAGGCACAGGTGCAGGCTGTTTGTTATTTTGTGAGGCCCACCTGTAATTTGTGCAGGGCCCACTTGCGTTTAGGTGAAGCCTACAAGCAGCCCAACTGCATTTGCAACGTGCTGGCAGCCGGCTGCAACTGACGTGAAACAGCCACCGTTGCAGGCTGTCTTGGAGGCCATTTTCGGCCCTACCTTTGGCTCAAACACGGCCCATTCCTGGGCCATTTTCCAACCCTCATCAGAGTTTAAATATGGGCACAGTTGCTGCCATTTTTCCGGCTAAGGAACGGCCCGAAACAGGGGCGTTTTTACCCGGATTTCCGGACTGACATCAGTCCGATTTCTGGGACTTGTTGCAGCTCAAACAGAGCCCGATTGAGCTGTTTCTAGACTAAGTTTCAGCCCTCAGCTCGGGCCACCTTCATGCCCTCGATCGGCCCCAAGCAGGGCCAGAACTCAGGCCACGTTTGGCCTCAAACGGAGGTTGCATTTCAAGCCATGTTCAGCCACAAAACAGGGGCTGCATTCAGGCCGTTTTCAAGCTTTCCTATCGTTGGATTTTTGGCCCCAAACATGGCCTTCACGGAGCTGAGATCTTCATTAAATGAAGAAGAAGACAGAAGAAAAGAAAAAGAAAAAGAAAGTAAAAAAAACAAAATAGAAGTTCGGCCATTTACCTGGCCGAATCCGGGCTCCTCTCTCTCTCTCTCTCTCTCTCTCTCTCTCTCTCTCTCTCTCTCTCTCTCTCTCTCTCTCTCTCTCTCTCTCTTTCCCTCCTCTCTTTTCTCTCCCTTTTTTTTCCTTCCTTCTATTTCTCTCTTTGCTGTTGCTGGAAGCATCCAGCGACACTTATAACACGCCCAAACCGACCCCCTGTTTTTCTTCAAACAGCTAGCGGTTTTCGTTTTTGGAAGGAACGTGCCTATAGGCCTGTTTTACAGTGAGCTTTGTGTGTCCATACGTGCATGAAAATATGATGAGCAAGTTGGGTTTTGGTCAGATCTTCCTCCTTAATCAAATGGACGGTTTGGATAATTGATATGGCCCCTCATGGTGGACCATTTCTTGATCAAACGGGGAGGAAAACACAACGAGCCGTGTTTTAAACGGCAGCGCAGCGGGAGAATTCCCATTTTCGGGAAATGGCGAGTCAGCGTCTGTTCTGACCACGCATGCCATTCGGTGTGCTGCTGGTGCACACGTACCGTGTGCACACTCTAAATCTAGAGGTGGGGTCCACCAACTCCTTCCAAAATCTACTTCATCCATTGAGTTCCAGAAGCTCCACCAACGGATCTTGGACGTTTAACAGACTGATCTAAGGTCTAGGTGGGCCATATGGGTCGATTCCTAGCTCTAACGGTGGATTCTCATCGATGTAATGGTCAAATTGTTCCTAAATTGAATGTCAACGGCTAGAATGGTCCCTGGAATTTATCAGATGACTGGGTCCATATGTTGTAAGGACATGGGGGTGGAAACCACTGCAACTCCCATTTCACCATCCGCTGTCACAGCATTCACATGTTTATTTTCAATCTTTTTGTAAAAAAAATAGATGGGTCCACCTATGATAAACTTCTGGAAGATGCACTCCATTCACCGTCTTTAGCACGCCGTGCAAACCGATGGTCTCAAATTTGAAGTAGATCCGAACTTCAGGTGGGCCGCACGATCTACTAATGCATTAAATGGTATTCACCCTTAAAACCATCTTCACTCTTACGTATGTGCCATGCATCTTAAATTACAAATTTGCCATTATTTCTTTAACCACTTTCCCCTTTCAGTTATATTTGATTGTACCGACCAAATGTCCTGAAATTTGGCGAAGGTTCCTCATTTTTTGTTCTCTTTCTATCTGTCAAGTTTGGCCCCGATCTCCCGAAGATGTCCAAGATACTCTTTTAAATGGCCAACCCACTCTATGTTTCAGAATGTCAATTGTACACATCTAGTTGAACTATTACCTGGTAGTTTGGTCATATACTTTAGGATCTTCAAATTGACTGATTCATCTTAATATTTGGATGGCCCACTTGACGGATCCAATCAGGATGGGTACTTAGATGCTTGTTAAAAATATGAAAACTTGATGGAATGCACTCTGGCCATGTATGTGGGTTGATGTACGGTTAGTTTCGTAAACGGATGGACATAAAATAGATTTCTGGAGTGATTAGGGGTAGAGCTTATATAACGTTAGATTCGAGTGACTTTCTTACACGTGAAAGTTTCTCAGATTCTGATTTCAATGGTGGGTTAAGCATATTCATGTAGTGTGAATAAGGTGGACGGATCAGAATCTTGATCCGATAAGTGTACGAATGGATGTAGAGGTCAAGTAGCTGATTTACCATGATCTAAGGGCTGAAATTTGATGTGTACGGTTAATTTACGATAATTAGCCCTGGTATAAAATTTTGCATGAAACGGATCATGAGAACCGTGTGAATTGGAATTCAGGAGCTTAGGTCAATGGCATTTTCGTAATTATCACTGATGTGTGAGTTTTGGGAAATCCAATGGCTCTACATGGTTATAGGCACGTTTTTAAGAAGTTCTTACAAAAGAATATATATCTAAATTATTACGGATAGGGAACTCTTCGTCGTGTTCTTCATGGGAAAGTACTCACGTCAAATCATGTGATGGGTGGGCTTGTCTTGAAATTCAATGGTCAGATGGCTTGATTTATGAATGAAGATCATCCCCAACGGTTAAGTTAGTATCAGGAAAGGATGTAAGGCTAGAATAGTTGGATCGGTATCGTACACATGTATATGTCACGTTAAATCTTATGGTAACGCTAGAGGACTTTCGATGCCCGAGCATCGAAAAGTTCGGGGCGTTACAATCTACCCCCCTTAACAGAAATCTCGTCCTCGAGATTTGATGATGCTCGTCAATATTAAAATTTCTTATAGTATTTACTAAGGTTACAAATTCATTTAGGTGGCCACTAATAATATCCTACATCCTTCTCTTTATTTTCTCTTTCCCTTAATGATGGTTTCACTGCTGACTAAAGTACATTACTGATTTTTTTTTTTTTTTTTTTTTTTTTTTTTTTTTTTTTTAATGCTCGAGTCAATACGAATAGATGGTTATAGTAGGTTTGATCCCGATACATCAGTCGTCTGCCTGCAGGACAGAGGATTTCGGTATCAATTCACAATCCTGTTAAATCTCGATCCTTTGCTTGATCAGGGCATTGGAATCATTGAGATTTGCTAGGACTTTAGAATTTGAGACAAACCATGTGAACTTCGTTTAAATGTGGTTCCATCAACTCGTGACCTCGATTATTTTAGACTCCTGGGGAATATCAGGTAATTTTATATCCTTAAGTTTATGTGGCCCATTACGCTTCCACTACGCGCTCTGATCACCCAATGCACTACTTGGAAGTTTCAAGACCAGGATTTCTATATAGAACCTGAGTTTGAAATTTTGGTACTTTATCTAGGATTTCAAATCTAGTCCTAATATGCTTAGTCTCAGGTTGAAATTTTACTCAGAATTCTATGACTTCGTCACTAATAAATCTTAAATGTTGAGATTCATGAAAACTCTGGTCTTTGATTAATGAGATGCATTAGGGAATATAAACTATAACCCCTACTATGATTCTTCAAGTTTGGGGAACATTCACAACTGACCCACGACTGACCTAATGTACGATGTGGTGAGTAATGAGATTTCCTTACAATGTCTAAGATTGTTTCATTCCCTGGAGATGGCAACAATATGATTTCTAATTACTACAAAATCTTTAAAGAAGTTCCAATTTCTAGATTTATAAAATTTGTTCACCAAGGGTCAAGTCCAAGGAATGTTCTCGTTGGATCTCAAATTCATCATGGTGGGTATTTGTTCTTCCACAGTACCTAAGTTTATCTTCTAGTTCAAATGACCAAACACGAGATTTCTAAGGGAATCTAAGTTCCATTCCTAAGTCTTAAGATTATCCAAAAATGTGTTAGGGGCCTAAGATCTAGAATTTCTATATTCTCACTTTCTCCTAACTAAGGGGAAGTTCAAATGAGTTCAAATGGTTATTATAATAATTTCTAAGGGGAACCTAAATTCATTCCTAAGTTCTTCAGTCCTCCAAACAATTTCTAAGGGGCCTAAAATTTTGGGTTCCTATATTCTCAAATTTCTCCTAGCTACAGGGGAAAATTTACAGAAGTTCAAATGGTTACTCTAATAATTGCTAAAGGGACATAAGTTTGGGTTCTACGTTCCCCAAATTTTCCGAAGTCTAGGGGAGATTCGCCTAAGTTCAAATTTCTACTTTCAACATCCTAACTTGAGACATTTAAAGTTTGTATAAGATCATTTCCCAAGGCCAAGTTTGTCCAAACTATGCTCTGATGCCAACTGTAACAACCCGAATTTTCAGGACCCGAGTATATGACCCTTTCCCAAAAACCCGAGTGTTAACATTAAAGGATGGTCAAATTCGAGTGTACATATATTTTTTTCAACTTATCAGAGTAAGCAAATGAGTGTAGTGTGGACAAATCGACGTAAAGGAAAATTTCATTATCATTTAGAATATACAAGTGGTTGCCCATAATGACTTATACAAACTAATGTCTCTACACTATCAATTACAAGATTACATACATGAGAAATTTAAAAGCATATGAAATACATCGAAAGCCGCAAGATCGCGCAGCTTCCTTGACAGGTACAACCACGAGTCATCGACCTCCATAATGGCCCTGCATATTGCTTAAGCCACCTGTGCTACCTGTACGGTTATATTTTTGATGGATGAGTGGCCAACTCAGTGTGAATTCCCCTTAAGATTACACACCACCGCATTAGGTAAGCATAGTTATAAAACAACAAGGCAATCAAAATAATACATGATGCAGTCTTTTTAAATGCATGGATGCATGAATGCACATCGGCCTGGGGATGCACATCCAGCCGGACTTGGGCTCGTCGCCCATGCAAATCATCGACCTGGGAAAATCATCCAGTCGGACAGGGGTCGATAGTCGGTGGTCTGGGAGCTAGCGAAATGATACCCCGAAAATCCTAAGGGCACGTGCTACGGCATCCAGATTAGCCACCCGTCATCGCCAACATGCTATGAATGCATTATTAGCCAAACCGTTATTAGTCCAGTTACAATCAGCCAATTTAGGTAAGCTCAAGGTCACTACGGGGAGCTCAGAGCCCAGCGTAGGCCGACAGCTCGGGCATAGTGTCCCATACCACCATCCCCGGCTCATGAGACTACCACCTTAGGATGTTTAATGGAAACCCATCGACTAGTGGCCAATTATGTTATCGTATATGGGGCTTACCATCGCATGGTTGTACAGTATAAAACATCGAATCCATGTAGGAAAAATATCAAATAAAACCACGTAGGGCGAGTATCAAAATATGCCACATAGGGCGAATATCAAACCATATGATAAAGACCATCCTTAAAAACCATTGGACACAACAACCCTGGATGGTAGGCCCACATCAATAATCCATCTAGACCACCACTCAATAACCACCAAGTCGAAGGTCCATTACGATCACAACTAGTCAAGTTACATCCCAAGTATGGGTGTACATTCATATGTGGGAATTTCCCACTAATGTACTAGTTTAAGTTCCATAAGCAATCCACGAGCATGATCAATTATACAGGATAAGCAAGTAATACAATAATTCAATTTTCAATAGCTAACACATGTGATTATAAAGGGAGATATCAATTATGAATTTAAATAAAAACTATAACTTAAGCTAATGACAAGATGGAAAGCTCAAGGGGAAGAATCATCACCTTCTAGTTGGATCGCCTACCAGCATGGTTAGGGGACGTGTGGTCCCTTATAATCGAGTCCTATCATGAATTAGGAAATTACATGGTTAGATCGAGTTTTATACACTATTTATTGTTGAGATTAGAACCTAGGGTTTGAATTATTTATCTTAGGGTTTAGTCTTAAACTTAAATTCTAAAATTTGAATCTTGAATTTTTAATATTATTATTATTATCGTGCAACCGATTAAATAATATTTATTATAGGGGTATTAATCCATCAATATTAATAATGTGGGCTCATAAGTTCATATTTGAATGTACCGTCATTATCTAATGACTAATAACATCCTAAGTATAAATATTTACTAATGATAATATAATAAGGACTAACACTAGTAATTTCAAGACAACAAGTAATATTAATAATATGCCCATGACACTAATAATCATTGTGATGAAAATACATAATATGCTCCGCCCTTAATGATAATATTTGATAATGATAGAATAAAATATTAATGTCTACTATTACTAATCTTTATATGTAATTTATATGTAATATCTAATATAAATATAAATAATTTACTAAAGGCCATACATTTCTAATATTAGTAATCCTAATAATGATAATTATGGTAATGCTTAAAAAGAGTCTAGTGTGGGTTTGAGGGGCCCCATGAATAAGATTATTTGGGCCGTAACATACACAACAGTTAGGAGGTTTATCCACCATTAAAGCATTCATAATCATTTGTTGGGCCCACCAAGTTGTGGTTCACCAATCCAACCCATCCATTATGTGTGTCCCACTAGGTTAAGGGGTCAAACCAAGTTTCAGGTGCATCCAAATCTCAGATGGACCCCGACAAGTGTTTTCATATGGTTTAACATGTATTCAAAAGATTGTAGATGGTGTGGGCCACCTGAGCTCTGTGTATGGCTGGTTTTTGGGGGCACCCCGTATATAAAGGGGACCCATCTAATGGACGGTTTTGATGTTCAACACACATCACGGTGGAGCCTGAGGTGGGGCCATGGTGCTAGCCAAAATCATGCAAAAGGTGGCAGCGTCATCTGGACGTTTACGTGCATGTTACCCATGTATATATTTTTTTTTGTTTTTGATTGGTGGGGCCCATATCAGGAGGATCTACTCCGTCCATTGGGTTCTAAGACTCAGGACAGGTCCAATGTCCAATATTAGATATGTCTTGACACACGAAAATATCACAGTGGGCCCTAATGATCTACCCCTATTAAATTAATCTTTATGCTGGGGTGGCCCACCAGAGAGTGAGGTTGGATTCATTTTTCGGGTCAACCCCAAAATGAGGTGGGAAATAGAATAGACGGTGGAGGCATAACATACATCTAGGTGTGATCCCACTCCAAGCAAAATTGGTGCGCATTGTTGAATAACACACCTAAGTTAGACCCACGTAACTTGGTAATGGCAATACAGCAGCCGTCCAGCTGCTGGGGTCTATAGTGGTGGCCACGCAGTTTGGATGGATAGTGTGGACACACATGGGTTGCAGTGGGCCACACCGTCCCCAGCTGGACGTGAAGAAAACACACCTCATGATGGTCCCACGTGGGGCCCCACCACATATATGCATATTACCTCGTATGCCACTAACTATTATTATATTATTATATCTACATGTATATATATATATATTTTTTCTTTTTGTGTTCAGCAAGCCGTCCAACGTTAGATGTTTGTTGATGGACGGTTTGGATGCAGGATGCCAGCACCCTGCCGTGGCCCATCAGTGGTACATGTATACACATATATTACAGCATAAAATATATGTATATATATAAGCAAACGTCCAGCGTTGTTGAAATGGATGGACGGTCTGATTTTGATACAAGCTTTTGGTGTATATTTAAATACTATATATGCATCTATCTGAATTTTGTAGGTTCCGCATGGGTGTGGGGCCCACAGGTCGTGGTAGGGTGAGGCACAGGTGCAGGCTGTTTGTTATTTTGTGAGGCCCACCTGTAATTTGTGCAGGGCCCACTTGCGTTTAGGTGAAGCCTACAAGCAGCCCAACTGCATTTGCAACGTGCTGGCAGCCGGCTGCAACTGACGTGAAACAGCCACCGTTGCAGGCTGTCTTGGAGGCCATTTTCGGCCCTACCTTTGGCTCAAACACGGCCCATTCCTGGGCCATTTTCCAACCCTCATCAGAGTTTAAATATGGGCACAGTTGCTGCCATTTTTCCGGCTAAGGAACGGCCCGAAACAGGGGCGTTTTTACCGGATTTCCGGACTGACATCAGTCCGATTTCTGGGACTTGTTGCAGCTCAAACAGAGCCCGATTGAGCTGTTTCTAGACTAAGTTTCAGCCCTCAGCTCGGGCCACCTTCATGCCCTCGATCGGCCCCAAGCAGGGCCAGAACTCAGGCCACGTTTGGCCTCAAACGGAGGTTGCATTTCAAGCCATGTTCAGCCACAAAACAGGGGCTGCATTCAGGCCGTTTTCAAGCTTTCCTATCGTTGGATTTTTGGCCCCAAACATGGCCTTCACGGAGCTGAGATCTTCATTAAATGAAGAAGAAGACAGAAGAAAAGAAAATGATGTAGAGCGGGTCGCGGACAATTACATGGCAAAGATGGATCAGAAAAGGCCCGGTCGGCGAAAGAAGTGATCTGGACAATTACATGGCAAAGATGGATCAGAAAAGGCCCGGTCGGCGAAAGAAGTGATCTGGACCATCAGACCTTAAATCAGGCGTATCTCACAATCCGGGATGAGTTAGCCGACGAAAAATATATGATTTTGGGGTAGAACGAGCTACTTTAGCCAACCAACCCAGCTACGCCGGGTTGCGACGCTCGGAATTGCGAGAAACCCCTGATTTGATGGTCGTTTCCCTGTTTCAATTTCGTTTTTACTATAAATAGTAAGTTTTAGTTTGCTTATAACTCTTCATCCGTCGGGCTTTAGGAGTTGCGCCCAACGTGAAAAGAGCTTAGGATAATTAGGAGAACGGGTTGGTGAAGCCAAATAGGACACTTACTATTTTTGGCCGAAAACCTTGCGCACTAGTAGACATCACGACCGTCTATAAATAGTAAGTTTACTATTTATAGTAAGTTGCGAATTCTAGGAGTCCTAGTTGTAGTTTGATTCTGATTTCTTTCCTATTGCTTAGTACCCTTATTTAAAGGGTTGTGAACTCGTTTTTATTCATTCATTAATCTATTTCGAATTTATTTAGAATTTATTTCTATTTTCTGCTCTCTTTTCTCGTGGATTCGAGAAAGTCTCGTGAGGAGTCCGAGAGAAGTTCCGTGGATTCGGAATAATTATCCTCTTGAGGAAGACGGTGCTCGACCTCACGTCCTCCCCCCTGCGTCGGTTTGGTATCAAAGCGAGGTTTCTCTCGGGTCGATGGCTTCTAACGACGGGTTGGGCAACAATCCCATAGGCGGTGCTCCAGAAATTTTCCTTTAACGGCGGAAGCTTTCCAAGCAGCGGCAAAGAAGAATCGGCAAGCCATGCACAAGGGCTGGCCGCAGCTTCCATGGACCGCATAGCGAATCTCTTGCGCGAAACCCTAGGGCAACTCCGTGTTCCTGGTGGTAATCCTCCACCGCCAATTGCTTGAGACTCGTAATCGGCACGATCGCAGAGGATAGTACGGCGGTGCATCCAAGGGTCATGCCCGAGGACGGGGCTCCAGTGAGGAGGAGATTGACGACATAATTTTTCAACACCCGGACATGGCGCCGATCGAGTAGATCGAACGGATCGAGAATTCAAGATGCGGGTTGATATTCCTAGCTTCAATGGCCAACTACACATTGAGGATTTCCTCGATTGGCTTTCTGAAGTTGAGCGATTTTTCGACTATATGGACATCCCTGAAGCAAAGAAGGTCAAGCTTGTGGCCTATAAGCTAAAAGGAGGAGCTTCAGCTTGGTGGGAACAACTGCAACTCGCGCGAACCAGGCAGACGAAAGCACCAATCCGCACCTGGCAGCGGATGAAGCAGCTACTACGTGCCCGATTCCTCCCTAGTGATTACGATCAGGTATTATTTCAGCAATACCAAAATTGCAGACAGGGTAGTCGGTCGGTGAGAGAATATGCAGAAGAATTTTACCGCCTGTCGGCGCGTAACGATTTAGTCGAGACTGAATCGCAGCAAGTCGCCCGATTCAATGGTGGGTTACGTATGGCTATCCAGGATCGGGTCCAGATGCAGTCCGTTTGGACGATGAATGATGCGATCAAGTTGGCTACTCGGGCAGAAGCGCAACTTGAACGTCCTAACACACGGACCTATCCTACTGCAAGGATCCCTGTGGCAGGTCCACCCCAGGGAACTGCACAGCCCAAGGGGAAGGAGCCCGTAGGAGCTCGTACTCAACCTCCTACGCCTGAGAACCGAGATCAGACTAGACCTCAAAGGGGCATATCGACTCCGCTTGGTCCAAGTAGAATCCCGAATCCCTATGCTCGCCAAGGCCCGACAACTGCTATCGTTGTGGCCAACCGGGCCACCTATCAAATGCTTGTCCCCAGCGAAAAGTAGCAAACCTCGCCATCAATGATGGTGGTGCTGATAACGCTTATGAAGATCCAGATATTGAAGAACAGGAGCATACCATCGAGGATGAGACAGATGATTCAGGTTGGGTTCAACAAGATCATGGCGAGTCGCTCATCGTGAGGCGACTATTATATGCGCAAGAAAAGAAGTGCATCCACAACGGCATAACATCTTCCGCACTAGATGTACGGTGAATCGAAAGGTTTGTGACGTGATCATTGACAAAGTGGGAGCAAAGCGGCGAGAATATCGTATCCAAGATCATGGTGGAAAAATTGCAATTGAAAACAGAGCGTCATCCCTCTCCATATACAATCGGTTGGATCAAGAAGGTCAGCGAGACAAAGGTAACTGAACGGTGCACCATATCTTTTTCAATTGGCAAACATTATAAGGATGAAGTAGTATGCGATGTGGTTGACATGGAAGCATGTCACATACTACTCGGTCGACCCCGGCAATCTGACCGTGACGCCACTCATAAAGGGCGAGATAACATATATATCTTTGTCAAGGACGGCCGGAAGACCATATTGGCCCCTATGGATCCAGAAGAACCACCTGAAACTTCTAAAGTGGAGGGTCGTTTTCTCTTAACCATTCGGGACTTCGTGGAAGAATCCAAAGAAACAGGACAGACTTATGCATTAATTGTAAAAGGGGAAGAACTCGAGCCTACCATTATCCCTGAAAGATTAAGGCCCTTGTTACATGAATTCCAAGAAATCTGGCCTGAGGACCTTCCCGATGGGTTACCCCCTATGCGAGATATCCAACACCATATCGACCTTGTCCCTGGGTCCAGTTTACCTAATCGTCCTCATTATCGAATGAGCCCGAATGAGTGCGAGATTCTGCAAGGACAAGTGGAGGAACTGATCCGTAAGGGTCTTATTCGAGAAAGCATGAGCCCATGTGCTGTACCAGCTCTGCTAACTCCAAAGAAAGATGGGAGTTGGCGCATGTGTGTCGACAGCCGGGCCATCAACAAGATCACCATAAAATACAGGTTTCCTATACCACGGTTGGATGATATGTTGGATATGCTAGAGGGCGCGAAAATATTCTCTAAATTGGACTTAAGGAGCGGCTACCATCAGATTCGAATACGGCCGGGTGATGAATGGAAAACAACCTTCAAGACCAAGGAAGGATTGTGCGAATGGATGGTCATGCCTTTCGGTCTTTCTAATGCGCCTAGCACATTCATGAGGTTGATGAACCAAGTTCGAAACCTTTCATTGGCGGTTTGTTGTGGTTTATTTTGATGATATTTTGATATACTGATCAAGACGAAACCACCCATATGGAGCACCTCAAGAAGGTCCTTCAAGTGCTCACCTTGAAAATAAACTGTACCTCAATTTAAAAAGTGTAGCTTCATGATTGATAGCTGTTGTTTTACGGGTTTTGTGGTTACATCCACGGGCATTCGAGTGGATGAGGAAAAGGTGAAGACAATCAGAGAATGGCCGGTTCCCAAAAATATTCACGAAGTGCGAAGTTTTCATGGACTAGCGACATTCTATCGTCGGTTCGTGAAAAATTTCGAGTAGCATTGTGTCACCGATCACAGATTGCATGAAGAAAAGGCGAGTTTTGTGGACTGATTTGAGGCCGAAGCAAGCTTTGTAGAAATCAAGCGCAGATTATCCACGACCCCAGTTCTTGTACTTCCCAACTTCGACAAACTGTTTGAAGTCGAATGTGATGCCTCATATGTCGGGATTGGGGGAGTTTTGTCTCAAGAAGGTAAGCGGGTAGCCTTCTACAGTGAGAAACTTAGTGATGCACACAAGAAGTGGTCTACATATGAGATCGAGTTGTACGCGGTGGTCCAGGCACTGCGACACTGGCGACATTATTTGATTCAAAGGGAATTCATACTTTACACGGACCATCAAGCCCTCAAGTTTATTAATAGTCAAGCTAACATTAACCGTGTGCATGCTAGATGGATCTCATTTTGCGAGAATTCACATTCGTGCTAAAGCATAAGTCAGGGCAACAGAACAAAGTAGCCGATGCGGCTGAGTCGTCGTGCAACTTTGTTAGTCACTATGAGCAATGAAGTTGTCGGGTTCGATCGCCTCAAAGACATATATGCCGACGACGACGACTTCAAGGACGCATGGGTTAGATGTCAGGAAGGTCACCCTAGGTGACTTACACATACAAGACGGGTTCCTTTTTAAGGGAAATCGACTATGTATCCCAAAGAGTTCGCTAAGGGAACAGATAATCCAAGAGCTACATGGAGGTGGCCTCGGTGGACACACTGGGCGAGACAAGACGCGAGCTCTTGTGGAAGAACGGTACACGGCCACAATTGGTACGTGATGTGGGAAAAGACAGTCAACGCCGTTATATTTGTCGGACTTCTAAGGGCAATCTCATAATACGGGCCTCTACACCCGTTACCGTGCTCGACGGCCCTTGGGAGGATTTATCTATGGACTTTGTGCTTGGTCTCCCACGAACACAACGCGGCATGGATTCGGTGTTCGTGGTAGTAGATCGTTTTTCCAAGATGGCGCACTTTATTCCATGCAAGAAGACTCTCGATGCAACACACGTGGCGAATCTATTCTTCAGAGAAATTGTGCGGCTACACGGGGTTCCCAAAACTATTACTTCCGACCGTGACACGAAGTTCATAAGCCACTTTTGGCGGACTTTGTGGACTCGATTCGATACACGCCTTCAGTTCAGCAGCGCGTACCACCCACAGACTGACGGTCAAACTGAGGTTGTGAATCGCACATTGGGAAACCTCCTTCGATGTATTTCAGGAGAAAAACCGAAGCAGTGGATTTGGCCTTGTCTCAAGCGGAGTTTGCATTCAACAACATGGTGAACCGCTCGACAGGAAAATCCCCGTTCCAGGTTATTTACGGACGAGTACCTCGCCATACACTAGACTTGGTCCCTCTGCCCAAGCTCCCAGGCATGAGCATTGCAGCAGAACATATGGCAGACAAAATCATGGGCATTCATGCGGAGGTACAGAACAAGCTACATGCCTCGAACGAAAAGTACAAGGAGCAAGCGGACAAGCATCGGCGACAAAAAGTGTTCGAGGTGGGCGACCAAGTAATGGTCCATCTGCGCAAAGAAAGATTTCCGGCCGGAACGTACAACAAGTTGAAGAATAAAAAGATTGGATCGGTACCAATCATCCGAAAGATCAATGACAACGCTTATGTTGTTGATCTTCGGATGATGATATGGCGATCTCACGAACTTTCAATGTCGCGGACTCGATCGAGTATCATGAGCCAACATGATAATGATAACTCGAGGACGAGTTCTTTTGAAGTGGAGGAGCGATGTAGAGCGGGTCGCGGACAATTACATGGCAAAGATGGATCGAGAAAAGGCCCGGTCGGCGAAAGAAGTGATCCGGACAATTACATGGCAAAGATGGATCGAGAGAAAAGGCCGGTCGGCGAAAGAAGTGATCTGGACCATCAGACCTTAAATCGGCGTATCTCACAATCCGGGATGAGTTAGCCGACGAAAAATATATGATTTTGGGGTAGAACGAGCTACTTTAGCCAACCAACCCGGCTACGCAGGGTTGCGACGCTTCAGGAATTGCGAGAAACCCCGATTTGATGGTCGTTTCCTGTTTCAATTTCGTTTTTTACTATAAATAGTAAGTTTTAGTTTGCTTATAACTCTTCATCCGTCGGGCTTTAGGAGTTGCGCCCAACGTGAAAAGAGCTTAGGATAATTAGGAGAACGGGTTGGTGAAGCCAAATAGGACACTTACTATTTTTGGCCGAAAACCTTGCGCACTAGTAGACATCACGACCGTCTATAAATAGTAAGTTTACTATTTATAGTAAGTTGCGAATTCTAGGAGTCCTAGTTGTAGTTTGATTCTGATTTCTTTCCTATTGCTTAGTACCCTTATTTAAAGGGTTGTGAACTCGTTTTTATTCATTCATTAATCTATTTCGAATTTATTTAGAATTTATTTCTATTTTCTGCTCTCTTTTCTCGTGGATTCGAGAAAGTCTCTGTGAGGAGTCCAGAGAAGTTCCGTGGATTCGGAATAATTATCCTCTTGAGGAAGACGGTGCTCGACCTCACGTCCTCCCCTGCGTCAGAAAAAGAAAAAGAAAGTAAAAAAAAAAAACAAAATAGAAGTTCGGCCATTTACCTGGCCGAATCCGGGCTCCTCTCTCTCTCTCTCTCTCTCTCTCTCTCTCTCTCTCTCTCTCTTTCCCTCCTCTCTTTTCTCTCCCCTTTTTTTTTCCTTCCTTCTATTTCTCTCTTTGCTGTTGCTGGAAGCATCCAGCGACACTTATAACACGCCCAAACCGACCCCCTGTTTTTCTTCAAACAGCTAGCGGTTTTCGTTTTTGGAAGGAACGTACCTATAGGCCTGTTTTACAGTGATCTTTGTGTGTCCATACGTGCATGAAAATATGATGAGCAAGTTGGGTTTTGGTCAGATCTTCCTCCTTAATCAAATGGACGGTTTGGATAATTGATATGGCCCCTCATGGTGGACCATTTCTTGATCAAACGGGGAGGGGAAAACACAACGAGCCGTGTTTTAAACGGCAGTGCAGCGGGAGAATTCCCATTTTCGGGAAATGGCGAGTCAGCGTCTGTTCTGACCACGCATGCCATTCGGTGTGCTGCTGGTGCACACGTACCGTGTGCACACTCTAAATCTAGAGGTGGGGTCCACCAACTCCTTCCAAAATCTACTTCATCCATTGAGTTCCAGAAGCTCCACCAACGGATCTTGGCCGTTTAACAGACTGATCTAAGGTCTAGGTGGGCCATATGGGTCGATTCCTAGCTCTAACGGTGGATTCTCATCGATGTAATGGTCGAATTGTTCCTAAATTGAATGTCAACGGCTAGAATGGTCCCTGGAATTTATCAGATGACTGGGTCCATATGTTGTAAGGACATGGGGGTGGAAACCACTGCAACTCCCATTTCACCATCCTCTGTCACAGCATTCACATGTTTATTTTCAATCTTTTTGTAAAAAATAGATGGGTCCACCTATGATAAACTTCTGAAAGATCCACTCCATTCACCGTCTTTAGCACGCCGTGCAAACCGATGGTCTCAAATTTGAAGTAGATCCGAACTTCAGGTGGGCCGCACGATCTACTAATACATTAAATAGTATTCACCCTTAAAACCATCTTCACTCTTACGTATGTGCCATGCATCTTAAATTACAAATTTGCCATTATTTCTTTAACCACTTTCCCTTTCAGTTATATTTGATTGTACCGACCAAATGTCCTGAAATTTGGCGGAGGTTCCTCATTTTTGTTCTCTTTCTATCGGTCAAGTTTGGGCCCCTGATCTCCCGAAGATGTCCAAGATACTCTTTTAAATGGCCAACCCACTCTGTGTTTCAGAATGTCAATTGTACACATCTAGTTGAACTATTACCTGGTAGTTTGGTCATATACTTTAGGATCTTCAAATTGACTGATTCATCTTAATATTTGGATGGCCCACTTGACGGATCCAATCAGGATGGGTACTTAGATGACTTGTTAAAAATATGAAAACTTGATGGAATGCACTCTGGCCATGTATGTGGGTTGATGTACGGTTAGTTTCGTAAACGGATGGACATAAAATAGATTTCTGGAGTGATTAGGGGTAGAGCTTATATAACGTTAGATTCGAGTGACTTTCTTACACGTGAAAGTTTCTCAGATTCTGATTTCAATGGTGAGTTAAGCATATTCATGTAGTGTGAATAAGGTGGACGGATCAGAATCTTGATCCGATAAGTGTACGAATGGATGTAGAGGTCAAGTAGCTGATTTACCATGATCTAAGGGCTGAAATTTGATGTGTACGGTTAATTTACGATAATTAGCCCTGGTATAAAATTTTGCATGAAACGGATCATGAGAACCGTGTGAATTGGAATTCAGGGGCTTAGGTCAATGGCATTTTCGTAATTATCACTGATGTGTGAGTTTTGGGAAATCCAATGGCTCTACATGGTTATAGGCACGTTTTTAAGAAGTTCTTACAAAAGAATATATATCTAAATTATTACGGATAGGGAACTCTTCGTCGTGTTCTTCATGGGAAAGTACTCACGTCAAATCATGTGATGGGTGGGCTTGTCTTGAAATTCAATGGTCAGATGGCTTGATTTATGAATGAAGATCATCCCCAACGGTTAAGTTAGTATCAGGGAAAGGATGTAAGGCTAGAATAGTTGGATCGGTATCGTACACATGTATATGTCACGTTAAATCTTATGGTAACGCTAGAGGACTTTCGATGCCCGAGCATCGAAAAGTTCGGGGCGTTACAGTCAGGTCGGGCTTGGCTTGCACTGTTGGAGCTCCAGCACACGCACACACACAGAGAAAGAAGAAGGAGAAGAAAAAAAATGGGGGAGAAATGAATGACAGGGAGAGAGGATTGTGTGGGGTCTGTTGCTGTCGAGTCAGGCGGACTCGACACGTTGGGCTCGAGTTGGACCGTCCTGACTCGCTGTCGAACGTCCCAGCAAGAAGAAAAAAAAGGGGAAACGAAAGGAGAAGAGAGGGAAGAAAGGGAGAGTTCGGGCCTGGGTATGGGCTGAGTCGTTGCCGAGTCAGCTGGGTCGAGTTCGGCCGAGTTGGGCCCATTTCAGTTGGACGGGTCCGGTTTATCCCAGTGGGTTGCTGGCCTGTGGTCTAAGTAAAGAAGAAAGTGAGAGAAAGAAGAGAAGGAAGGAGGAAAGGAGGGAAAGGAAGAAGGAGAGAGTGAGAGTTGGGATTGAGATGTGCCGAGTTGCACCAACTCGCCGCACCGTCGTGACTCGATTCATGGATTGCGAGTTGGGTCGTGGTAAATTTGGTTGCTGTGAAGAAGAAGAAGAATGAGAAGAAAGAAGAAGAAAAGGGAAAGAAGAAAGAAAGAAAAGAGAGGAGAAGAGGTGTCGGCGGTTGTGCTTGAGCCGAGTCAACTCGCTCGAACCGAGTCATCTAGGTGAGAAGTTCCATTTCTCTTCATATTCGTTAGCAGTTATTTTGTCATTAATGATATCACTATTATTCCCTACCTATTGTAACAACTAATGTTATTTCTATGATATTGACTAGGAGTAATAATTAGTGCTATAATGCATAAATTAGTGTTATGAATAATATTATCATCAATCATAATTCTATTATTAAATTCCATCGTAATGATTTTTTCTATTATCAAGTTAGCTAATATACATCATAACACTAATGACAATAATGATTTTGTAGTTAGTAAGTCGATATGGCAATTAATGGTACACCAAACTGGAGGATCTCGATCTACAAATCCTTGATACTATTATCATGGTAAATTTTATTATGGACGTGATTAGCCACTAATAATTACTCATATTAGTTAGTATAGATAAAACCATAACTTTCATTTTTAGGATTTTACTCACCATTCTTAGACATTGTTATTAGTAGTAGAAGTATACTAATTCTACCATTATAATGATTATTATTGCCACAACCAACTAATAGTAATTCTATCATTAATATTAATTATACTCTAGTTATAAACTATCATGATAATTAATTTTGCATGAACTAACATTCAAATCCTAAGATCTAAGTTTAAAACTAAATCCTAAGACGAAAACCCTAATTCTACACTAAAATCCTAAAAGATAACCTTAAGCGATGATCTTAAACCTAGGTAGTAATTAGAACTTGGACCTAATTGTATAAGTTCATGATTTGTGGTAGGATACAATTCTAAGGGCGCAAGCACTTAGCAACACTAGAAGGCAATTCAAAGTATAAGGTGATGATTCTTCCCCTTGAGCTTTCCATCTTCTCATTAGCTTAAGTTATAGTTTTTATAAAAAAAAATTATAATTGATATCTCTCTCTTATGATCACATGTGTTAGCTGGTGGAAATTGAATTGCTACATTGCCTGCTTAATGCTCTTCCTGTATACTTGTTCATGCTCGTGTATTACTTATGGACTTTAAACTGGTACATTAGTGGGAAACCCCCACCTATATGTGTACACCCATACTTGGGATGTAACCCGACTGGTTGTGATTAAAATGGACCTTCGACTTAGTGGTTACTGAGTGGTACTCAAAATGGGTCATTGATGTGGGCCTACCATCCAGGGTTGTTGTGTCCAATGGTCTTCAAGGATGGTCTTTTATCGCATGGTTTTGATATTCGCCCTATGAGGCCTATTTTGATAATTGCCCTATGCGGCTTGTTTGATATCGCCCTACGTGGTTTTATCTGATATTTTCCCTACATGGATTTGATGTTTTTATACTGTGCAACCATGCGATGGTAAGCCCTATATACGGTAATATGATTGGCCACTAGTCGACTGGTTTCTATTAAACATCCTAAGGTGGTAGTCTCGTGAGCCCGGGATAGTAGTCATGGGATACTATGCCCGAGCTGTCGGCCTACGCTGGGCCATGTGCTCCCCGTAGTGACCTTTGAGCTTATCTAAATTGGCTGGTTGTAAATGGACTAATAATGACTTGGCTAATCATGCATGCATGACATGTTTCGACTGGTTGATATTTCCCAGGTTCGATGATTCCGACTGGTTGATGTTTCCCAGGTTCGATGATTGCATGGGTGACGGCCCACTATCCGCACGGATGAGCATCCCCGGGGCGATGATTGCATTCACGCATCCATGCATATAAAAAGACTGCATTTACTCTGTTTTGGTTGTCTGGATGTTTTATAACTATGCTTACCTAATGCGACGGTGTGTAATCTTGAGGGGAATTCACACTGAGTTGGCCACTCATCCATCAAATATACAACCGTACAGGTAATACAGGTGGCTTCAGAAATATGTATGTTCAGACCTGATAAGGAGCAGGGTATGACCGCCAGGGATGCACAGTTGTACTTGCCTAGAGGAGCTGCGTGATCTGGCGACTTATATTTATATGTTTTCTCCTATTCTTCATGTATTAAATTCTTGAAAATTTTGTACTTGTTAATTTCAGAGACATTGGTTTGTATAAGTCATTATGGGCAGCTTCTTGTATAATTGAATGATAATGAAATTTTTCTTTATGCTTACTTGTCTACACTACGCTCATTTGCTTACTCTGATAAAAGAAAATTATTATATCTGACCATCCTTTAAGGTTAACACTCGGGTTTTTGGGACACGGGTCGTGTACTCGGGTCCTGAAAATACGAGTTGTTACATGTGCTCCGCCTCATCCTGGCTATATATCAATATATCATCAAAATATACTACCACAAATCGGCCAATGAACGGTTTTAGAACTTAATTCATCAAACGCATAAAAGTATTTGGTGCGTTCGATAGGCCGAAGGGCATGACCAGCCACTCATACAACTCTTCCTTGGTCTTGAATGTCGTTTTCCACTCATCACCGAGTCGGATACGAATCTGATGGTACCCGCTCCTTTGATCAAGTTTAGAGAACACCTTGGCCCCTTCTAGTATATCGAGCATGTCGTCCAACCGTGGTATTGGGAACCGATATTTGATGGTGATTTTGTTAATTGCCCGGTTGTCGACACACATGCGTTAGCTTCCATCTTTTTTTGGCGTTAATAATGTTGGTACGGCACATGGGCTCATGCTCTCTCTCAAGAGACCCTTACGGATCAATTCCTCTACTTGCACCTGAAATATCTCACACTCCTTCACACTCATCCGATAATGAGGGTGGTTGAGCAAGCTAGCCCTAGGGACAAGGTCTATGTGATGTTGGATGTCCCTCATGGGGGACAATCCATCAAGTAAATCCTCAGGCCAGACTTCTTTGAATTCGTTTAGTAACAGTCTTAAGCTTGGAGGGATATTTGAGGGTTCCTCTTCCTCGCCCTTCATCGCTACGGCGTATACCTAGCCAGTTTCCTTGGATTCCTCCATAAAATCTCGAATGGTCAAGAGGGAACTCCTCTCCACTTTAGAAGCTTCAGGGTGGTTCTCTGGTGCCATAGGGGCAATGATTATTTTTCGACTATCATTAACGGATATGTAGACATTATCTCGTCCCCGATGGGTCGCATCACGGTCCGACTGCCAGGGTCGACCGAGTAACATATGACAAGCTTCCATATTGACCACGTCACAAAGTATTTGATCCCTATAATTTTTGCCAATTGAAAACGAGATAGTGTATTGTTCAGTTACATTGGTTTCATTCACCTTTTTATCCAGCCAATTGAGTACGGGGAAGGATGTTTCGTCGTTGGTAGCCGCAACTTGTTCACCATCACTCTTGAGATGATGTTCTCGCTACTACCGCTGTCTATGATCACATCACAGACCTTTCCGTTAACAGTGCACCGAGTACAAAATATATTGTGTCGTTGTAGATGTAATTACTTTCGTGGGGCATACAGTAATCGCCTCACAACTAGAAATTTGCCACGATCCTCGCCCGTCACTTCATCACCACCTGCAATTTCTTCAGTGGTTTGTTCATGTTCATCAAAGCAATGGTCTACTTCTACGGCCTCATCTTCAGTGCCCCCTTCGTTTATAGTCAAGTGTGATGTGGGGCGTTGAAGGCAAGTGTTTGATAAGTGGCCTGGCTGGCCACAGCGGTAACAATTGTTCGACCTTGGCCGAGCATAAGGATTTGGAATCCTACTCGGGCCTGCTGTTATGGGTGCTGCACGTTAAGGTCTGGATGAGCTGCTCCTCGTATCACGGTTCGCGGTTATAAGAGGTTGAGGACGTGCCAGCACTGGATCCTGTGTGGGACCCGTCATGGGGGATCGAGTTAAAGGATATGGACGAGCAGGAGCTCTTGCAAGTTATGTTTCTACCCTACCCGTCAATTGAACTGCTTCATCCACGGTCACGACTGGGTATATCTGAACTCAGTCCTGTATTGTCGGTCGCAACCCACCTATAAATCGTGTCACCTTCTGTGACTCAGATTCTGACAGATCGTTTCTTGTAGCCAACCGCTGAAATTCTTCATGTAATCTGTGATGCTTCGATTTCCTTGTCGGTAATTTTAATATTACTGGAATAATATCTGCTCATAATCACTGGGGAGAAATCGTGATCGAATAAGGCGTCTCATCCGTGGCCATGATGAGATGAGCGCCTTTTTCTGACGGGTTGTAATTGTTCCCACCATGCAGAAGCACCAGATTTTAATTTAAACGCTACCAATTTTACCCTTTTATGATCTGGCATGTCCATATAATCAAAATATCTCTCTACTTCGGCTAGCCAATCGAGAAAATCTTCTATATGTAATAAACCATTAAAACTAGGAAGTTCAGCCTTACCTCGATAGTCTCTTTCAGCACGATCTAGATGATCACCTCCAGGGATTGTTCATCGTGCAAAACCCTCATTAAGGTCCTCATCGCTAGAACTTGAATCATCTGGTGTAGCCCTATGGTTTGCCACTGGTAGTACTCTACGAAAATCGGGGTTGCATCATACAGCAACCACGTGTGGTGGAGCAACCATAGGTGGTGGAGCACCGCCTAGGGCTCGGGGTGGAAGTAGCGCATCCGCAAGACGATTGAGAGTCACCTGCAGCCCTTGCATGGTTAACTGACTCTCTCGGTGGAAAGCTTCCATCCTTTCCGAAAGATAACGAATCCCTGGATCACCGTCCACAGGATTTTGATTCATACCTTCGTTGTTTGTCATCGACCCGTGAGGAATCCTCGCTTTGATACCAATTGATGTAGGGATGAACGTGATGAGGATAACTACTCTGAATCCACGGAGCTTCTCTGGACTCCTCACAGAGACTTCTCGAATTCATGAGGAAAGAAAGCAAAAAATAGAAATAAATTCTAATAAATTCGAAACTGATTAAATTAATTCATAAAAATGAGTTCACAACCCTTTAAATAGGAGTACCAGCAATGGGAAAGAAATCAAAATCAAACTACAACTACAACTCCTAGAATTCGCAACTTACTATAAATAGTAAACTTACTATTTATAGACGGTCGTGATGTCTACTAGCGCCCAAGGTTTTCGGCCAAAAATAGTAAGTGTCCTATTTGGCTTCACCAAACCGTTCTCCTAATTATTCTAAGCTCTTTTCACGTTGGGCGCAACTCCTAAAGCCCGACGGATGAAGAGTTATAATCAAACTAAAACTTACTATTTATAGTAAAATTGAAATTAAAACAGGGAAACGACCGTCGATCCAGGGGTTTTTCGTAATTCCAAGCATCGCAACCCGGCATAGAAGGATTGGTTGGCTAAAGTAGCTCGTTCTACCCCAAAATCATATATTTTATGTCAGATAACTCATTCCGGATTGCGAGATACGCCCGATTTAAGGTCCGATGGTCTGGATCACTTCCGTCGTCGACCGGGCCTTTTCTGATCCATCTTGGCCATGTAACTGTTCATGACCCGCTCTACATCATATTTGAGCTAGTTTGGTCTAGATTTTACGATCATAGCTTGGTTTAGTTTGGTCAAAATATCAAGCTGAACCAAGCTTCTATCCTCTAACAAATTTAGATCATGTGTTTTGGTCTATTGGAGGTTTGGATCTTCCTTCTTTTTTTCTTTTTTTCTTTTCCTCATGCTGGAAAATGAGCAAGAAAATTCGATAGATGGCTAGATAAATCACATATATCACGTGGGCCCCACAGAGCTTTAACACTAGCTACATGGCAGGTGTTGAGGTCACTGGCCAATTCAATTGCCGCTTTAGCATACTAAGTAAATGTTGGCCATCCAATTTTACATATCATTTTAGGACATTATCTAAAATTGAATCATATCCAAAGCTCAAGTGGACCAAACCAAAGGAAACAATATACATTCATGTATATGTATTATGTATTATCTACGTCGTCATGTATATATATTATCAATGTTGTCCATCCGTTTTTACATATCATTTTAGGACATGATCCCAAAACCGAATTATATCCGAGATGAAACAATGTGTGTACATTCTACGAGCCAAATCAAACCAAGCTTAATCAAGCCGAGCATGTACTACCCTAGTTTGAGCTTGGTTTGTTTTTTTAAATGAGCTTGAATATGAGGCTTAGTTTGGTTTGAATTTCTATTTGAATCAATCCAAGCCAAGCATTTTCAAACCAATCAAATCCAAGCTCTAATGACAGGGCACTGAGCAAATTTTGTGCGGCCCACCATGATGTATGGATTATTATCCATGCCAACCATTTGTTTGTCTAGCTCATTTTAGGGCAAGATCCCAAAATCAAAGCATATCCAAATCTCAAGTGGACCACATCACAGGAAACAATAGGGATGATGTTGTACTGTTGGAGCCTTCCAATGGCCCGTACTGATATTTATTTGTCATCCAAGATCTTGATAAGGTCACACGGACATGGATGCAGGGAAACATAAATATCAACTTAATCCAAAACTTCCATCTATTTAAGTTTCAACATGTGTTTAGTTTCCACTCCTGTGGTGTGGTTTGATTGAGCTTTGAATAATGAATATGCTACAATTTGGGGCTGAACCATACTATCCCCATGCACCAGGCTAGCTAGAGATGGAGAGTCGTGGCAGGAGCACTATTGGGCTAACCTAGATATGTGTTATATCTGCATTGTCCATCTATTTTGGTAGATCCTTTTACGGTACGGGTCTAAAAATGATGCAGATTAGAAGCTTAAGTGTACTACACCACAAAATAGTACGCCTATCATTAAAAGCCTCATAGGGCCAAAAAAGTTTTGGATTAAGTTGATAAATATTATGTTTTCCCTTCATCCAAGCCTCTGTGACCTCAGGTTTGGTGGCAATAAACATCATGGTAGGCCTCGTCACTATCACCAATGCTTCTTGTAGTGTGGTCCACTCAAGCCTTCATTCTGCCTCCTTCATGAGCTCATGCCCCACCCAAAATGATCTGTAAAAATAGATGGATGGCACGGATCAGATACATATATCATGGTGGCCCCATAGAGCCCCTGTCAGGACCATTAAGTCTCTAGCTAGCTAGGCTTTGCCATGGATATAACACTTCACCTGATCCGCACCCTGCCATTTTGGGGTGTTGCCCTAAAATGAGCTAGACAAGCACAGAACAACGCACTTAAATTGAACTGGAAAACACGTAAACGCACATATCATTTTATGTGCCAGGCACATGCAGGGATATAAGGACTACGGTGATGTATGGATTTTATCCACGATCCATCCATTTTTACATATCATTTTAGGGTATCATAATAAATGAGACTGTTCCAAAGATCAAGTGGGCCACACAATGGGGATTAAACACCTAACGTTGAAAACTTCTTCGGGCCAAGGAAGTTTTGAATCAAGCTGATATTTGTGTTTTCCCTTCCTCCAGTTCCACATGACCCTTTCATCCGGTTCTATGACCCCATGAATAGGTTAGATAGTGTGGTGTGGCTAACTTGATTCTTGGATCTACCTCATTTTGGGCTTATACCCTAAACTGATATGGAAAGATGAATGACGTTGTGGATGAAACCAGAATACATCACTGTGCCCCCTCAGCGGCCCAGTCGGTGCCGAGCTAGGGATAGGCGGTACCCAATCCGCGTGCCAGCGGAAGTCCAGCGAGTATGGGACCACTGACAATATGAAAAATCTGTTGTACGTGCGGCACTGAGCGGCTTTGAAAACTTTTTCTCTTGCATATATATATATATATATATATATATATATATATATATATATATATATATATATATATATATATATATATATGGAAATGCTCACCCTCCCAACTTTTTTGAAAACCCATCATACGTGATGTGGATCCAAAATCTGAACCGTTCATATGAAGCAGCACCTCGTGAAACCTCCTAGGCTCAAGTTTTACTTTGATGGGCCATGAAAAATGAAAACAATTTCCTGTGGCCCATCAGAATTTTAGACCAGGGTGAAAATTTGTGAGTTAGGGATTCATGGGATTCTGCATCACATGGACCGTTCAGATTAGACACCCATAACACGTGTGCAAAGGTGTGCAGGTGAGCGTGACTATATATATATATATATTCAAAATATAATGTGGAGATGCCATTCCAAAAAATAGGGACAAAATTACGGAATAAATTGGAGTTATACAGTATTGGGGTGCTCTGCTGTCACCAATCATGTGTGGTCCTCCATGACACATGTGTTATATCCATACCGCTATCCATTTTGAATATCATTTTAAGGCTTTACGGTAAAACTCATGTAGATTCAAACCTCAAGTGGACCAGGGCACATAAAGTGGGGACAATGATGCCCACAATTAGAACCTTTCTATGGCCCATCATAATGTTTATTTCACATCCAACTTGTCCATAACGTCACACAAAACTGGATGAAGGGACCAAACAAATATCATCTTGATCCAAAAAACTTTTATGGCCGCAAGAAGTTTTCAATGGTAGGCGTTCAATCCCTACTACTTTCTATGTTACGGTCCACTTGAGTTTTGGATCTACTTAATTTTTGTGCTAATGCCCTAAAATGATTTTTCCAAATGGATGGATGGTATAGATATGATACTTATATCATGGTAGGGCCACAGAACTTAGCAACTGCAACACGGTCCGTGGCATGTGGCAGTGACACACGCGGAAGGGGACGCGGATTAGATACTGGCAGGTTGAGTAGCTAGTCAGCTACTGAAGTGACATTTCCAAGTTATGTGGATTCCACTGTGGTGATGTATGTGTTATATCCACACCATCCATCCATTTTTAGATATTATTTTAGGGCATGAGCCAAAGAATGAAGCAATTAAAAAGCTGTAGTGGACCCATCATAGAAAAAATTGGGGAGAGTGATTCCCACCATTGAAACTATCCTAAGGCCCACCATAATGTTTATTTGAAATCCAACCTATTCAAAAGTTTTTTTTTTTTTTTTTTTTTTAAAGACACGAAATAAGGGAAAACACAAATACTAGCTTGATCTAAAACTTTTGTTGCCTTTAGAAGTTTTTAATGGTGGGCGTAACTATCCCACCGTTTTTTGTGCTGGGATCCACTAGAGCTTTGGATTTAAATCATTCTTTGGATGTTGCCCTAAAATGATTTTTCCAGATGGATGGAAGGTGTGGATACAAAACATACATCATGGTGGGCCATGGAGCTTGGTGACATCACTTGGGTAGCTAGTCTTGCTACTCAATCTATCGGTATAGCTAATCCGTGCCCCCACGGAAGGGAGCATATTAGGTGCAACCTCCGCCTAACCTACGACAGTGTGTCCCTCATCGTGGGGCCCAACTTGCGATCCATCCATTTTGGAAGACAATTTCCAAAAATAAAGAAGATCCAATTCTAAGGTGAACCATACTATGGCAATTGAATACTCTACCATTAAAAACTTCCCATGGCCCATTGTAACGTTTCCATCATGCTTATTTTCCATCTAACCTATTGATATGTTACATAAACCTAGATTAAGTAAAATAAAAAAAAATATATCAGCTTCATCCAAAATATAGGTGGCCCATTAATTGTCAATCACAACCTTAATTTTACTACTATGGTTTAGTCCACCAGAGAATTGGATCTGCTTCAGGTTCTGAATCATATCTTAGAATGATCTATAAATATAGATGGGTGGAGTGGATATAAAATTCATACGTCGATGTGGGCCTACAATACGGGCTGCAACGTCTTGGGTTAGGCCTGAGCCGTACCTAATACACTCCCCACGCAGACACCATGTCGTCTGGATTGTGTGGGAATGAATTTTTATCTACACAGATAGGTGGGCCCATTATAATGTTTATGATAAATCCACCACATTCATTCATTTTTTCTGGTCATGTTAGGACGTGGGAAAAATAATGAGGTATATATATAATTCAACTGGGCCACACAACAAGAAAATGTGAATAGTTAAATGCCTAAGGTTGAAACCTTCCTAAGGTCTACCATTATTCTTATATGCCATCTATATTGTTCACAAGGTCATTCTTACTAGGATGAATTGAAAATACAAAAATATTAGTTCAATCCAAAACTTCTATAACCCACCAATGTTCACCAACAGACATCCATTCCTCACTATTTCCTGTCGTGAAGCCTACGTGATTTTCGGATCTGCCCCACTTTTTGTCTCATACCCTATCGTGAAATAAAAAAACAAATGGAAGGTGTGGATTTCTCACAACATGATGGTGAGCCCTAACTAACTTCCTATCACATTAAGCTTCCCCGAGAGGTTGTCACATCTTTCCGCGCATTTTGAATGTTTGTTGTCCAACGGCTCACACTAAGACACGACTCGACCTAATGCTATGGTTGTATGCGCTCGACCTTATAATACCATTTCCCATATATATATATATATATATATATATATATATATATATATATATATATATATATAGGAAATAGTAATATGAGGTCGGTGTGGGCCCCACGTGATATATGTTGAACATCAACACCATCAGTTAGATGTACCATTTCATGGTGGCCCACAGGCTTGAAAATCAAGACAATCTATGACTTGGGTGGTCCACACCACATACAACAGTTGAGAGGGGTCATCTCCCATTAAACCATTCATAATCATCTATTGGACTCACCAAAAATAACGGCTTAGATTAAACTACAATCCAGGCACTTCTTCTATTGCACCAAAAATAAAAGTCTTGGAAATTGTTTTGGCAGCAAAAATTTTCGCTGCTAAAAGTCTTCGAAAATATTTTTGGCGACGAAAATTTTCGACGCTAAAAATCTTACAATTAGCGGCGATTTGATTTTTTCCCGATAAAACCCTTATACATCAGTCTTTTAGCGACGAATTTTCGTCGCTATGTACGAATTTTCGTTGCTATGTACAACCTCCATGGGGTCCACCACATTATATATGGCTAAAAGGGACGCGGTTTTGCTGCCAAAGCCTTTGGCAGGAAGTTCACCTGGGGGGGCCCACCATGATGTCTGTGATAAATTCACCCATCCATGTATTTTCTAAGGTTATTATTAAATATGCAAATAAAAATAAGCCAGTTCCAAGACTCAAGTGGGCTGCACCATAGGAAAAGTTGGATAGGGAAATTGCTGCCATTGAAACCTCCTTGGGTCCACAGTGACATGTATAAGCCATTCCTACCATTCATAACTTCGTTTATAAATGAGCTACTTAGCATGCTGGATCTTATCTTACTGAGTAAACTCAGTTGGGCCACCGTGAATGTATGGGGTTTATCCATGCTGTCCGTACATTTTTTTCCAAGCTCATTTAAGGAGTTAGGACTAAAATTGAAGCATATCTGTAGCTCCAATGAATATTTCAACGGTGTACATTCAATCCTTACATTTTCAGCTCACTTGAGTCTTGGATTCAGCTTGTTTTTAGACTTTTGTCCTAAATGGGCCCACAAAACAGATGAATGAATTGGATTTCTCACAAACATCATGTTTCCCCAACTTCCTGCCCAAGGCTTTTGCAGGAAATCCTCACTGTCCATCAGCAGGATATCATCATTTTCTCGCCCGTCTACTGCTGGGAACGAGCAGGAGCTTTGAGTGGCCGCCATGATGTATGGATATTATCCACACTGTCTATCTATTTTTTGTGACATTTTATAAGATAGAACTAAAATTTTAACTGTACACAAGATAATACCGTACACAATGTCGATGGTCGGTGCTCCGTGGGCCATACCATGATACATGTGTTTCAACCATGCGATCAATCTATTTTTCCATATCATTCCATGGTAAGAGACAAAAAAAGGAGGTATATCCCAGTCTAAAGTGGACCCTGTTACAGGAATTAAAAACCTTTTTGGGGCTATAAAAGTTTTGGAAGTTGATTTTTGTTTTTTCCCTTCATTGTGTCGATACGCCCTAATAAATATATGGGATGTCAAATAAACAGTACTGTACGCCTTAGGAGGATTTAATGGTGGATATCCAATTACTATTGTTTTCATGTGGTGTGGTTAACCTGAGATTTATATCCCTCTCGTTTTGTGCATCAAGCCCTAAAATGATTCGTAAAAATAAATTAACGAAATGGATGAAACACATACATTATAGTGGGGCCTGCAATACACCGACCACAGCCACCGGCTCGGTGGCAGGGGGAGTAGCCAATCCGTTTCCCCCAAGCTTACATGGACCATATCGACAGGGACAATGTACAATTGCACCCAGCATTGCTAAGTTCAGACGGTCTGGTGCATCCGAGTTTATTACGTGGGTGGGTTTGGTGAAAGACAAAACACATGATGGTGACACAAAAACCCTCTCTTCCCACTTTTCCATTTGGTGGGGCCTACGTTGGCTTTAGATCACTGACTTTTTATCAACCGAATTAAAATCCGGTAGAGAACCTGCCGGATGGAGAGGATTTTATAATTACAACATGGCAGCCCCATATAATTTGGTGTCCCACGTGTAAAAAACACGTGATGGAGGGTTTCCTTGCCTCTTCCTCCTCTCTCTTACCTCATCTAACAGTACATTTGAACGGCCATCGCCAACCAGATAGGATTATTTAACTGGTGTGATTTTCGTGCCAAATTCCATCACCGGTTGGGTCGCACTATTTGTAGGGCCTGGGTTGGTTTGGACTCCGTTTGGCTAGTGAACTCAACACTAGCCAGCCAGGTAGTGTCAAAGCTCTATGGACCCCACTATGATGTATATGTTTTATCCATGCCGTTCATTCATTTTGCTTGCACATTTAGGATATGTCCCAAAAATTGAGGAAGATTCAAATCTCGGGTGGCCTACACCATAGGAAAATATTCTTGATTAAACATCCACCATTAAAACTTCTTGAGGCACACTGTAGCGCATGGACATGAATGAAGGGAAAATACAAACACAAATATTATGTATTATCTACGTCGTCATGTATATATGTATTTTCTACACTGTCTATCCCAAAACTGAATCATATCCAAAGCAATTAGATTACACCGTAAGTAAACAATGTGCGCACAATTTACAAGTCAAATCAAATTGATATCAATCAAGCCAAGCTTCCACAGAGCCGACCTTGTACTGCCCTATACAGAGCTGGTTTGTTCTTTTAAATCAGCTTGTCTCTCAGGCTTGGTTTGGTTTGAATTTCTATTTGAATCAATCCAGGCTAGTGTTTTTAAATCAATTCAAGATGAGCTTTTGAGCTACCTTGGTTTGGGTCCAGCTCCAGTAATGGGGTACTGGGCAAATTCTGCACAGCCCATCGTGATCAGTATAATTATCCATGCCATCCATTTGTTTGTCTAGATCATTTTAGGGGAAAGAATCCAAAATTGAAGCATATCAAAATCTCAAGTGGACCACATCACAGGAAACAACGGGAATGATGGTGTCCATTGTTGGAGCCTTCCAATGGCCTATAGTGATGTTTATTTGTCATCTAAGATGATCATAAGGTCACACGAATATAGATGAAGGGAAAATAAATATCAAACAAAATACTATCTTCTATGGTGTGGTCTGATTGAGCTTTGAATGATGAATATGCAACAAATTTGGGGCCGATCCATACTATCCCATGCATTGGGGCTAGCTAGAGATGGTGAGTCCAGGCAGGAGCTCTGTTGGGCTAACCTTGATATGTGTTATATCTACATTGTCCATCTATTTTAATAAATCATTTTAGGGCATGGTCTTAAAAATGAAGCAGATCAAAGGCTTAAGTGTAAAGCATAAGAAATAGGAGAGATTGAATGCCCATAGATAAAAACATCTCTGGGCTACAAAAGTTATAGATTAAGCTGATATTTATGTTTTCCCTTCATCCAAGTCTGTGTGACCTCATGAACATGTTTGATGGCAAATAAACATCATGGTAAGCCTTAGAAAGGTTTCAAGGGTGGACATTACTATTTCCAATGCTTCTTGTGGTGTGGTCCACTCAAGCCTTCAGACTGCCTCTTTTATGAGCTCATGCCCCAAAATGATATGTCAAAACAGATGGACGACATGGATCAGATACATATCACCGTGGGCCCCACGGAGCCCCTATCTGGACCATTAGTCTCTAGCTAGGCCTTGCTATGGATATAACGTTGTACCCAATCCATGCCTTACAATTTTGGGGTGTTGTCTTAAAATGAGCTAGATAAGCACATGAAGAATGCCCAAAAATGAGCTGGAAAAACACATGAACAATAGTGATAAAACACATACATTATAGGGTGCCCCACAGAATTTACTCAGTTCACAAACCCTTCCTCGCAAGAGAACATTCAAGGCATCTGTGTGACCATACAAGGCGCAGGCCCCAAGATTCATCACAGAGGAGCCTGGCAGATATAGGCCATGGATTTAGCAATGAACATAATTATCCCACAGCTTCCAGTGGTGTGGTCTGTTTGATTTTTAATCCATCTCATTTTGAGCTTATATCCTAAACTGATATGGCGAAATGAATAGACGGTGGCGATGAAACCCATACGTTATCGTGCTCCCTCATAGGCCCGGTCGTTGTCGATCTACTGAGAAGCAGTACCCAATCCCAGCGAAAGTCCAGCGAGGTTGGGCCCTACTGTCTACTGAGGATCTGAAATATCTGTAGCATATACGGAAGCGGAACCAGATTGGCTACTCCCCCTAACACCAGCCCGGTGGCTGATGGTCGGTGTTCTATGGGCCCCACCATGATGTATGTCTTTCATCCATTTTTAAAGATCAATTTAATGCTTGATTCCAAAAATGAGAGGGATATAAATCTTAGGTGGACCACACCACAGGAAAATAATATTGATTGGATATCCACCATTAAAATCTCCTGAGGCCCACTGTATTGTTTATTTGACATCCAATCTATTAATTAGGTCATACAGATGCAGATGAAGGGAAAAAAAGATCATTTTGATCCAAAACTTTTATGGCTGTCAAAAAGTTTTTTAATGGTCGACGTTCATTCAATACTGTTTCCTGTAATGTGGTCCACTTGAGATTAGGTTATACCTAATTTTTGGTCTCATACCATAAAATGATCTAGAAAAATAGATGGACGGTATGGATGAAACACATACATCATGGTGGGGTCCACAGACAACCAAATTGCGTAATGAGTAACTCTGTACACCAAGCGTACTTAGTAAACTCTACGGGGCTACTGTCATTCATGAACCAAAAAATCAACCATATTCAAATCTTAATTGAACTATATTTCAGAAAACCGTATGAATTAAATATTTACTGTTGAAAAATTATTGGGGGCTACCGAAGTTTTAGATCAAGCCGATATTTGTTTTTTTTTCCCTTTATCCGTGACTGTGTGACCCGTGAATATATTGGATGACAAATAAATATTACTGTGGGCTCTATAAAAGTTGCAGCAGTGGAGATCAATATTCCTACTTTTTCTATGGTGTGGACCACTTTAGCTTTGGATATATTTAAAATTTGGGCTCAATTGTTAAAATGATCTGAAAAATGGATGGACGGCATAGATAAATCATATACATTCATGGTGGGCCCCACAGAATTTACTCAGTATGATAAGAGCATAATGAGTAACTTAGCACGCAGTCCGATTTCAACATAAACAGTACTGAGTGACTATGGAAACTTTTGCTATTGCAGGTAAATTTGTCATTTAAAAATAAAAATAAACAAATAAATAAATAAATAAACTTACCTAACATCATTGACATTATGCCCCAAGGAGAACGGCTTCGACTAAACTCTACTTTTATGTAGTCAGCATCAGAGCATTGTGCATGAACCACTGAAGCTGCGTGGGGTCCATCACATTCAATATGTCCAAAATGAACGCGGTTTTGCTGAAGAAGTCTTTGGCAGGAAGTTCACCTAGGTGTGGCCCACCATGATGTTTGTGATAAATTCACTCTGTCCATTTATTTTTTGAGAACACGTGAAAAAAGTGAGCCAAACCCTCGACTAGGTGTGCTGCACCGCAATGAAGGAAAAGGTGGATAGGGAAATTACTACAGTTAAAACCTCCTAGGTCCACGGTGACGTTTTTATGCCATCCATACCATTCATAACCTCATTTCTAATGGGGTGAACTGAAAACATAAATATTATCTTGATTCAAAACTTCTATGGCCCCATGCATATTTCAACTGTGAACGTTCAATTCTCACATGGAGCCCCTATCTGGACCATTAGTCTCTAGCTAGGCCTTGCTATGGATATAACGTTGTACCCAATCCATGCCTTACAATTTTGGGGTGTTGTCTTAAAATGAGCTAGATAAGCACACGAAGAATGCCCAAAAATGAGCTGGAAAAACACATGAACAATAGTGATAAAACACATACATTATATGGTGCCCCACAGAATTTACTCAGTTCACAAACCCTTCCTCGCAAGAGAACATTCAAGGCATCTGTGTGACCATACAAGGTGCAGGCCCTAAGATTCATCATAGAGGAGCCTGGCAGATATAGGCCATGGATTTAGCAATGAACATAATTATCCCACAGCTTCCAGTGGTGTGGTCCGTTTGATTTTTAATCCATCTCATTTTTTAGCTTATATCCTAAACTGATATGACGAAATGAATAGACGGTGGCGATGAAACCCATACATTATCGTGCTCCCTCATAGGCCCGGTCGGTGTCGATCTACTGAGAAGCGGTACCCAATCCCAGCGGAAGTCCAGCGAGGTTGGGGCTACTGTCTACTGAGGATCTGAAATATCTGTAGCATATACGGAAGCGGAAACGGATTGGCTACTCCCCCTAACACCAGCCCGGTGGCTGATGGTCGGTGTTCTGTGGGCCCACCATGATGTATGTCTTTCATCCATTTTTTTAAGATCAATTTAGTGCTTGATTCCAAAAATGAGAGGGATATAAATCTTAGGTGGACCACACCACAGGAAAATAATATTGATTGGATATCCACCATTAAAATCTCCTGAGGCCCACTGTATTGTTTATTTGACATCCAATCTATTGATTAGGTCATACAGATGCAGATGAAGGGAAAAAAAAAGAAGATCATTTTGATCCAAAACTTTTATGGCTGTCAAAAAATTTTTTAATGGTCGATGTTCATTCAATACTGTTTCCTATAATGTGGTCCACTTGAGATAAGGTTTTACCTAATTTTTGGTCTCATATCATAAAATGATCTAGAAAAATATATGAACGGCATGGATGAAACACATACATCATGGTGGGGTCCACAGACAATCAGATTGCGTAATGAGTAACTCTGTACACCAAGCGTACTTAGTGAACTCTATGGGCCTACTGTCATTCATGAACCAAAAAATCAACCATATTCAAATCTTAATTGAACTATATTTCAGAAAACCGTATGAATTAAATATTTACTGTTGAAAAATTATTGGGGGCTACAGAAGTTTTAGATCAAGCCCATATTTGTTTTTTTTTCCCTTTATCCGTGACTGTGTGATCCGGTGAATATGTTGGATGACAAATAAATATTACTGTGAGCTCTATGAAGGTTTCAGCAGTGGAGATCAATATTCCTACTTTTTCTGTGGTGTGGACCAATTTAGCTTCGGATATTCTTAAAATTTGGGCTCAATTGGTAAAATGATCTGAAAAATGGATGGACGGCATAGATAAATCATATACATTCATGGTGGGCCCCACAGAATTTACTCAGTATGATAAGAGCATAATGAGTAACTTAGCACGCAGTCCGATTTCAACATAAACAGTACTGAGTGACTATGGAAACTTTTGCTATTGCAGGTAAATTTGTCATTTAAAAATAAAAATAAATAAATAAATAAATAAATAAACTTACCTAACATCATTGACATTATGCATCAAGGAGAACGGCTTGGACTAAACTCTACTTTTATGTAGTCAGCATCAGAGCATTGTGCATGAACCACTGAAGCTGTGTGGGGTCTATCACATTCAATATGTCCAAAATGAACGCGGTTTTGCTGAAGAAGTCTTTGGCAAGAAGTTCACCTAGGTGGGGCCCACCATGATGTTTGTGATAAATTCACTCTGTCCATTTATTTTTTGAGAACACGTGAAAAAAGTGAGCCAAACCCTCGACTAGGTGTGCTGCACCGCAATGAAGGAAAAGGTGGATAGGGAAATTACTACAGTTAAAACCTCCTAGGTCCGCGGTGACGTTTTTATGCCATCCATACCATTCATAACCTCATTTCTAATGGGGTGAACTGAAAACATAAATATTATCTTGATTCAAAACTTCTATGGCCCTATGCATATTTCAACTGTGAAAGTTCAATTCTCACATTTCAGCTCACTTGAGTCTTGGATTTGGCATATTTTTGGTCAAACGTTCTGAAATGAGCTAACAAAATGGATGGACAAAGTGAATTTTCGACGCAGGGATGAACATGATGAGGTCGATCACTGTCTTCCTCAAGGATAACTAATTCAAATCCATATACCATTTCTAGACTCTCACTGAGACTTGAATTTATGAAGAAAAAGCAAGAAAATAAAATTAATATTCTAGATAATTCATTACTTGAAAAAGCAGGAAAATAAAAATAATATTCTAAAAAATTCATAACTTACTCTCTAAATAGTAAATTTACAATTTATAGTGTCCTATTTGTCTTAACCACGTTATTCTCCTAATTTTTCTAAGCTCTTTTCATATTGGACACAATTTCTAAAGATTAAAAGATGAAGAGAAACAAACTAAAACTTACTATAAATAGTAAAAACGGAAATAAAATAGATTTTCAACTGTCGATTTGATGGAATCTCGCAAATTTGGTTGGCTAAAGTAGCTTCTCCTACCCCAAAATCATATATGGTACATTAAGTAACGTATTCTAGTTTATGAGATATGCCTGTTATAAGGTTTTGACGGTCCGGATCACCTCCGCCTCCGATCGGCCCTTCTTTGGTCCATCTTGGACGGAGCGTATTTACCACGGACATCTCTGTGGACACCACGCAACCCCGTGTCACATACAAACCGCTTCCGGTTCAAAGGCATGCAAGTTGTTAATGAACGGAAACGGATAGGCTACTCCTTGGGGTGTACATCGAGTCGAACTAGCCTCAACTCGAATTGGCTCGGCCACTGGCTGACCTCAGCTCGAACTCGGCTCTGCTCGGTCCTCGAGCCTAATCAGCCAGCTCGGCTCGATTCAGTCAGCAGCTCAGGCTAGGGCCAAGTTCGAGCCGAGTTCACTATTGACGCATTTCCACAAACACCTGAACTGCAACTTCAAATTCCACTGTTTTACAAACAGAGGCAATGGTTTTACAGGTATTTTATCAAACACCTTCTAAGTAACATAAAAACCAAGATAAACAAAGAGAAAAAATATATTTGTTTCATTTAAATACCTTCCTTACCACTAGCCACATTTCGTTGAGTCATTTTATCAAACAACTGGTGAGCAACATCAATTGCAAAGTAACCGAGTCACCGAACTGGTTCGATCCGAGTTCGATTTGAGCTAGATTCGATCCGAGTTGAGTCGAGTCGAACTGGGGCCTGCTCGAACTCGGCTCAAACTCATTTTCGAGCTCAAAAAATCGGTTAGACTTGGCTCGAACTCAACTTCGATACGAATCAAATCGAGCTTTTTCGAGTCAAGGCGAGCGAGCTAACCGAGCTAGCTCGGTTCGTGTACACCCCTACATGTAACTATCCATTTGAGGATTATTGGACTCGTGTGATTTTCATGACAAATTCCATCTTCAAGTCAGTCCCACTATTTGTACGGCCTAGTTTGGCTAGTGAACTCAACACTAGCCAGCCAGGTATAGTACTATTAAAGCTCTGTAGACCCACCATAATGTATATGTTTTATCCACACAGTTCATCCATTTTGCTAACACATTTTAGATATGATCCAAAAAATAAGGAAAATCCAAATATCAGGTGGGCCACAATGCAGGAAAATATTTTTGATTAAACGTCCACCCTTAAAATTTCCAACACTGTAACTGTAACATGTATTTGCTATCTAACCGGTTGATAAGGTCACACACATGGATGAAAGGAAAACACAAATACAAATATTAGCTTGATCTAAAACCTCTACAGCCCAGCAAAGTTTACAACAGTCCAATCCCTACCGTTTCCTCTTGTGGGTCCACCTGAGATTTAAATCTTCCTCAGTTTTGAACTCATGCTCACGAAGTTTTGACACGTTAGCCAAACCGCGTGGGAATAGTAAGCAAGAATGCTAATAAGTCAACCCTAATAAATGCCTCAGGCCCACCGTTCAATCATGCAACACGGCTCAAACAATATCTCCATGAGCGCAGGCATTATTGGAGAGGAATAGATTAGTGAGACCCTGGCTTCACCCAAGACGGTTCGTCCCTCACGGTGTGGCCCACCTTGATCTATATATTCTATATCCACGCCATCTAAACTTTTCTTCCAAATCATTTTATTGTATGATTCCAAAAATGAGAAACAGATCCAATTATTAGGTGGACCATATTATTGGAAATAGTGGTGCTTAACTATCAATGGGCCACAAAAGTTTTGGATCAAGCTAATGTTTGTTTTTATACCTTCATTAAGGCATATGTGACCATATCAACAGATTAAAACACAAATAAATACTACGAAAACATTAAGGTGTATCCTAATATGTTTTTAATAGTAGAGCGTTCAAGCACCACTGTTTTATCAGAGTCTGGTTGACGCAGGGGAGGACGTGAGGTCGAGCACCGTCTTCCTCAAGAGGATAACTATTCCAAATCCACGGAACTTCTCTGGACTCCTCACAAAGTCTTTCTCGAATCCACGAGAAAAGAGAGCAGAAAATAGAAATAAATTCTAATAAATTTGGAATAGATTGATGAATAATTGATAATTGCCTAATGTGTCTCCTTACACCATTAATATAGAAAAAAAATAAACTAAAATTCATAATTACCAAAAATAGCAAAATACTAAAATTCATAATTACCAAAAATAGCAAAATTCTAACTCTAATAAAAATCCTAATTCTAATAAAACTCTTCTAAGGCCTAGTTTCTAAAAATAAAAATTGCAAATAAACTTTCTCTAGAAGAGTCCTAGTATAACTAAAAGTTATTTCTAAAAGGAAAGAAAATCTAAAACTCTAAAAACATTAAAAAATTCGGAATTACTAAAAATAGTAAAATTTTCCTGAAAATTCGTTTTTGAGCTGAAAGCGCGTGCTTTCTGACGAAACGGACAGATGCAACCCACCTTGTGGGTCAGTTCACCTCGGATGGCCCGTTTCAGTAAAGATTGATAGGTTGTGCGCCCCATAACGATACCCGGATCAAAAGTTATGGTCAATTTACGGTCCATCTTCTTTTGGCCCAACCATGCTAGGAACGTATCTGTGACATGTTCTACATCAGACTCCTCCACTTGGAAAAAACTCGTCCTCGAGTTATGCAAGAGACTTGACACATGAGTCTGAGATAACTTCCGACGTCAATGTTCATTAGCTCTTTTTATGTACGTGGCATTAAGCTCTTGAGTTGACACAATACATGTACTCATGCTTTCCTTGACTTGACTAATATCGATTAGTTCCTTCACATCTGCCTTCAAGATCTCATATTTTTTCTGATAATATGGGCAATTAGGCGGACTTGCTCCTGAGACGGGATCAATGTGATTTTGTATATCTCGTATGGGAGGTAATTTATTAGAGAGTTCATCGAGCACAACCCTCTTGAACTCCTGCGATACTGGTTCCAAATCCTCTAAGATATTCACAGGCTCCACATATTTTTTTTCAAATAATGGATATATATTTTCTGTTTCCTCATATTGTTTAACAAAGGCCTGTTCAGTGATGAGATATTGTCCCTCCACTTTAGAAGTCTTGGGTTGGTTCTCCATTCCTATAGAGGTCGCATGTTCGCCACTGATGAATCCTGTAGTCTGTTGCAACTCCGTTTTGATGAAGTTGTTTCTCGCGGACTAATAGGATTTTTCTGCATAACCTTTTACTGATCGATTATCTTGATAATAATTTTGGTTTTGTTGAAATAATACCTGATCGTAATCTCGAGGGAGGAATTGCATGCACAATAACTTCTTCATCCGCAACCATGTGTGGATTGGCGCCTTCATCTGTCTCATCCGCTCGAGTTGAAGTTGTTCCTACCAATCTGAAGCTCTGCCCGTCAACTTGTGGGCCACGATTTTAACTTTCTTTTCTTCTACGATGTTCATGTAGTCGAAGAAACATTCGACTTCAAGCAACCAATCGAGGAAGTCTTTGAAGTAGAGTTGACCATTAAAACTAGCAAGATCGACTTTCATCTTAAATTCTTGAATCATCCTATGGTTCATTGATAGCATCGCCCTACGATCAGTATAATTACAAATTCCAGTAATTGCTGGTGGTGGATCACTACCATGAACACAGAGTTGCCTTAGGTTTTCCGCCAAGAGATCCGCTATGTGGTCGATGGAAGCCTGCAGCCCTTGCATGACTTGTCGATTCTCTCGTTGCGCTACTTCGAAAGTTGCCGCCGTTAAAGGTAAATTCCCTAGAGCACCGTCCATGGGATTGTTACCCGACCCGTCGTTAGAAGCCATCAATCCGTGGAAAAACTTCGCTTTGATACCAAACTGACGCAGGGGAGGACGTGAGATCGAGCATCGTCTTCCTCAAGAGGATAACTATTGCCTAATGTGTCTACTTACACCATTAATATAGAAAAAAATAAACTAAAATTCATAATTACCAAAAATAGCAAAATTCTAACTCTAATAAAAATCCTAATTCTAATAAAACTCTTTTAAGGCTTAGTTTCTAAAAATAAAAATTGCAAATAAACTTTCTCTAGAAGAGTCCTAGTATAACTAAAAGTTATTTCTAAAAGGAAAGAAAATCTAAAACTCTAAAAATATTAAAAAATTCGAAATTACTAAAAATAGTAAAATTTTCCTAAAAATTCGTTTTTGAGCTGAAAGCGCGTGCTTTCTGACGAAACGGACAGAGGCAACCCACCTTGTGGGTCAGTTCACCTCGGATGGCCCATTTCAGTAAAGATTAATAGGTTGTGCGCCCCATAACGATACCCGGATCAAAAGTTATGGTCAATTTACGATCCATCTTCTTTTGGCCCAACCATGCTAGGAACGTATTTGTGACACGTTCTACAATTGAACCACCTGAATATACGAGATCTCCTCAATGAGGTCCGCGTACTCCTCGTATGCTGCTTCCTCTAAGATACCTGCATCGATGAAATCTTCTAATTGGTATTTTAAAACAGTCTCAGGTAAGAGTAAGTGATCAACTCAATGGTACTATTAATCTAAGTTACACATGTTATCAGTCACATCAGGCTTATATAATAATAGCAATACACTTCAAACAATTCCCTAGGCTAGTTGTTTAATGCATAAATGCCATGAGGTGTAAATGCATGGCCCAGGATCAACCACAACATAATATCCTTCCACGTTCACTACACCACCACCACAACAACAACCAAGTTAGGAGACAATGATTCAAATACGGTGCAACTCACAATATATGCCTTGGTATGCATGATTAGCCAGGTACTTATTAGTCCAAATTCAAAGAATATTTTAGTGAATATAGGATACCTCTATCATATCATAGACCTGTATCTGAATCACGTGCATGGTTTAAAGCGGCATAAAGCAGTTTCTTACCCGTGCCCCTTTATCCCGAGGAAAGTTGAAAGTTCATTGCTCAATAGTCCCCACATGAATGGTTAATCACAGTCGACTCATAGCCCTTAAATAATCTCATATATATATATATATATATATATATATATATATATATATATATATATATATATATATATATATATATATATATGCGAGAGAGAGAGAGAGTCACGGACAAGATGGATCAGAGAAGGCCCCATCATAACTTTAAAACAGGCATATCTCACAAACCGGAATGAGTTACTCGACGTTCCATACATAATTTTGGGGTAGGATGAGCTACTTTAGCCAACCAACCCGGCTATTCCGGGTTACCCACACCAAATTTGCGAGATTCCATCATGCCAACATCGAACATTGCCCACACTAGGAATGTACACGGCCATACGTGCGGACTATAAGGTTTACATCCATTGAGTGTATAAAGCCAATGTGGGTAAAACATCTGAGCCAATGAAAAGACAGCCCCGCCATGACGATCATCCGAAGAGAAAAAAAGAAAAAAAAAGAAAAGAAAGCAGCTTCATTCATTCAGTGGCACACTTATAAATTAAGTAAATCTATAGGTTGAATATCATATGCACTCTCTCAATTATTTTTCAGTGGGGTCCAACTAATGAATGGATTCACCCATCTTTATGCTAAATAATCTTCAAGGTGGGACATACTATTTAATTAATTTGTATGTCTTATATATTTGATTTACATAGCAAAAGAAAAATAAAAATAAAAATAAATTTATTTCTAAACATGCATGAATTAATACAATACATATTCAAAAACATACGTTAATTGTAACCTTGCTCTCTCTCCTTCTCTTTTGCTAGAGCATGATCGACATCATACGTGTGAACATATGCAAGATCCAAGCCATCCATCGAGTTGGTTCCACCGTGAAAATGACATCTACTTGTCAAACCCTCCACAGTTTAGGATCGCAGCTAAAACCCTAGAAAAGTTTTCTACACCATTTGCCTGTTCTTAAAACTGTGCCCCACCTAAATAATGGAGCCGTGACTTTTGCAGAAGATTTCCAGAAGGTCAAATCAAATCCATCCAATGGACGGACTGGATCTGTGCATTTTGCCTCTGTATTTACACTGGCAATGTATTGTAACTTAAAATTTCCATAAAATGTTGGTAGGTATGTATCCAATGTAAAACGCCCACAGTTGATGGTTGCTGCTATACAGGACAATCCCATCATGGTAAGGTTGTCAATGGGTACCCAATGGACCCGACCCGATTTAACGGATCTAGCCCTGATATCTCGGACCCATTTAGAAATATAACAGGTTTGGATCCACCACTTTACAAAATCAGCTCTACTCGGTCCGAGTCGGATCCACCGTTTTGGACGCGGTTGAGGCCGGGCTTAAGTTGGGTCTGATTAATTTTAATAATATAATACTCTGTGTGTATGCTCACACACAAGGTTCAGCCAACTTAGAAATTAGGGAGTAATTATAATAAATTAAAGATTATTTAATGTTAATAAATAATCTATTAACAAGGTCGCATAGACGTAGATTTTACTAGGGCTGTCAATGGGCCGGACCTAGTGTTGGTCTGGCCAAAATTCTGATTTTACTGACCCGAGCGTGGCCCATCGACACCTCTAGATCTTACCCGAAAAGATGAGAGAGAGAGAGAGAAGCTTTGAAACTCCCGGCAGGATGGTGGACGATACTCAAGCATTTAGAAATTACTTGAATATTGTGTATATAATATATTATAGTTCGAATTAAACTGTCTAGATTATGTATATTAGCTTAATCTTATTATTATCTAAAAATTACTCTTATTTGGTTATCTGGCTATCAGATTAATGGACAGTTATTGGACGGCTGAAAATGAAAAATATCATGCCTTGTTTTAAGAAACTAGGATCCATGAACCAGAGGTTACGTGATTGGAGTTCCTCAGTCATGCGGCCCACCTCCAAATCAATTTTGCAAGCTCATTTTTTGGTAAGACCCCCTAAATGAATATTTAACCCCCCCCCCCCCAATTAAAAACTTTTAGTGTCCACTGCAATGTTTATTTCCATCTAATCTATTAATATGGTCACACAAACATGGATGAAGGAAGAACACAAATAGTAGATTGATCTAATACTTTTGCGGGCCCTAAGAAGTTTTTATTAATGGAAATTTAATCTTTATCATGTGGTCCACCTATGATTTGTGTCTGCTTTATTTTTGGGTCCATCTCATAAAATAAACTGGCAAAACTGATAGACGGCGTGGATTTACAATACATACATCCGATTCGGCTCCAAAGTGAAGGCCATACCCACTTAGTGGATCCGCACATATAGGCGTTGATTAACCTCGCCATTAGTCTTCACAGGAGTGCTCAAGGGAGGGTAAATTTGTCATAATATTTTAGTTTTTAAACTAGCGCAAATGGTTGAGATTTTACTAGGGCTGTCAATGAGCCGGGCCTGGGTTGGTGTGGCCTGAATTTTGAACTGTTTCAGGCCCGGCCGAAGGGCTGACTCTTTTCAAATTTCTGATTTTACTGGCCCGAGCGTGGCCCATTGACACCTCTGCATCTTACCCGAAAAGATGAGAGAGAGAGAGAAAAAAATAAAAAAACAGAAGCCTTTGATACTCTCGGCAGGGTGGTGGACGATACTCATGCATTTAGGAATTAATTACTTGAATATTGTGTATATAATATATTATAGTTCGAATTAAACCTTCTAGATTATGTATATTAGCTTAAACTTATTATTATCTAAAAATTACTCTCATTTGGTTATCTGGCTATCAGATTAGTGGACAGTTATTGGACGGCTGAAAATGAAAAATATTATGCCTTGTTTCAAGAAACTAGGGTCCATGAACCAGAATTACGTGATTAGGGTTCCTCGGCTGCGGCCCACCTCCAAATCAAAGTAAGCAATCATACATTTTATAAGGAAGAAAGATGATCGGCTCACAGCATGTCAATGTGCATGCAGAAAATGGCTATTCAAAAATCTGCATTTTGAAGTGCCTCTGAGATTCCCGCCAACCGTTTAGATGATGAGAGATGTGTATCCTCAACTTTCTAGGCGTTCCCTGTGCCAGTACTATTCATGATGCCCCACTTAATTGGCAGGCGTATGTAATGTTAAGATGATCTGGACCATTCATCTGATGGACCACACTTTGATTAGCCTAGCCTAAAACGTTTGACCAATCCATGGTGGTTCGCACTTTATGAATTTTCAGATTATATTGTGGTCTAGGGTTGGGTCTAAGCACTTGGGTTAACAACAGGATGGGCTAGACAGTAGTGGGTCAAATTCTGGCCTGATTCAGGTGGGTCTAGTTTTCTATAGAGGCCCCTGATTTTGAAGCCTGGCTTTGTAATAGAAGCCTTGGGTCGAGCATAGGCCTGGATCTTCTTAAAAATTGCAAACCTTTCTAGTATCATGGATGTGAGATACTACAAAATATCACACCCTCTTAACTGTTACAGTGGGCCTGTTATGTACACAATTGGCAAGCCAGCAATCGGATTGGCTACTATCATCTAACAGGTGTGATATTAGATCATGAAGTGCGCATCTTATAATCTAGGGACCCAAGACTTGTACGACTTAGATAGCTGAAAATCAGACTCCACATATATCGTTTCTGGGCCGAGCAAAACCTTTCCACCCTCGATCAATCACAATACTTAATTAACTACCCATGCACTTTAATAGTATTTACTCTTCAGACTACTACCTATACCTGTGAATTGGATTTCTCAGATATAGAATTTCAAGCAGTTGAATTTAAATGTTTGGATGGAAAATTTCTATACCGTGCGTATACAGAGAACTACAGAAATCAAGAAAATGTAGAAGACTAATGCGGCCCAGCTAACAGTTCAACAGATTGTAAGCCGGCAAATCCTTAATGCTGGAGACGTCTTCCAATGCTAGCTCACGCTCCAGCTGCATTCGTGTCGATTTCACAACCTCCTGGAAAGATGAGGAAGACGGATCAAAGAGAAAAAAATCAGGTAAACAGAATTTCAAGGAAACCCAATTCCTCTGGTGATGTAGGGATGAACATGATGAGGTTGATCACCATCTTCCTCAAGGATAACTAATTCAAATCCATAGAGCTTCTTTGGACTCTTACGGAGACTTCTCAAATCCACAAGGAAAAATCAAGAAAATATAAATAATATTTTAGAAAATTTGTAAGTTGATTGATACCTAAATAAATGAGTTTACACTCCTTTAAATAGGGATACTAAGCCATGGAATAAGTTTCGGAATTAAACTACAACTAAAACTCCTAAAAATCGTGACTTACTATAAATAGTAAACTTACAATTTATAGACAGTCATGATTCCTACTAGTGCACATGGTTTTCAGCTAAAAATAGTAAGTGTTCTATTTGGCCGAACCATGATGTTTTCCTAACTATTCTAACCACTTTTCATGTTGGGCACAACTCCTAAAGCCCAAGGATGAAGAGTTGTACTCAAACTAAAACTTACTATAAATAGTAAAAATGAAATTAAAACGGGAATTCGGCCATTGATCTGATGGTATTTCACAAATTCAGCATGAGCAAATTAAGTAGCTCGTTGACGCAGGGGAGGACGTGAGGTCGAGCACCGTCTTCCTCAAGAGGATAATTATTCCGAATCCACGGAACTTCTCTGGACTCCTCACAGAGACTTTCTCGAATCCACGAGAAAAGAGAGCAGAAAATAGAAATAAATTCTAAATAAATTCGAAATAGATTAATCAATCCATAAAAACGAGTTCACAACCCTTTAAATAAGGGTACTAAGCAATGGGAAAGAAATCAAAATCAAACTACAACTAGGACTCCTAGAATTCGCGACTTACTATAAATAGTAAACTTACTATTTATAGGCGGTAATGATGTCTACTAGTGCTTGAGGTTTTCGGCCAAAAATAGTAAGTGTCCTATTTGGCTTCACCAAACCGTTCCCTAATTATTCTAAGCTCTTTTCACGTTGGACGCCAACTCCTAAAGCCCGACGGATGAAGAGTTATAAACAAACTAAAACTTACTATTTATAGTAAAAACGAAATTGAAACAGGAAACGACCATCAAATCAGGGGTTTCTCGCAATTTCGTAACTCCAACCAGCGTAGCAAGTTGGTTGGCTAAAGTAGCTCGTTCTACCCCAAAATCATATATTTTTCGTCGGCTAACTCATCCCGGATTGTGAGATACGCCGATTTAAGGTCGATGGTCCAGATCACTTCTTTCGCCGTAGGGCCTTTTCTCGATCCATCTTTGCCATGTAATTGTCCGCGACCCGCTCTACATCAGTCTCCTCCACTTCAAAAGAACTCGTCCTCGAGTTATCATTATGCTTGGTTCATGATACTCCAGTCCGCGACATTGAAAGTCCGTAAGATCGCCATATCATCTGGAAGATCAACAACATAAGCGTTGTCATTGATCTTTCGGATGATTGGTACAGTCCAATCTTTTTATTCTTCAACTTGTTGTACGTTCCAGTCGGAAATCTTTCTTTGCGCAGATGGACCATTACTTGGTTGCCCACCTCGAACACTTTTTGTCGCCGATGCTTGTCCACTTGCTCCTTGTACTTTTCGTTCGAGGCATGTAGCTTGTTTCGTACCTCCGCATGAATGCCCATGATTTTGTCGCCATATGTTCTGCTGCAATGCTCATGCCACGGGAGCTTGGGCAGAGGGACCAAGTCTAGTGTATGGCGAGGTACTCGTCCGTAGATAACTGGAACGGAGATTTTCTGTCGAGCGGTTCACCATGTTGTTGAATGCAAACTCCGCTTGAGACAAGGCCAAATCCCACCGCTTCGGTTTTCCCGAAATACATCGAAGGAGGTTTCCCAATGTGCGATTCATAACCTCGGCTGACCGTCACCGTGGGTGGTACTGCGCGCTTCGAAGCGAAGGCGTGTATCGAATCGAATCCACAAAGTCCGCCAAAAGTGGCTTATGAACTTCGTGTCACGATCGGAAGTAATAGTCTTGGGAACCCCAGTGTACCGCACAATTTCTCGAAGAATAAATTCGCCACATGTGTTGCATCGAGAGTTTTCTTGCATGGAATAAAGTGCGCCATCTTGGAAAAACGATCTACTACCACGAACACCGAATCCATGCCGCGTTGTGTTCGTGGGAGACCAAGCACAAAGTCCATAGATAAATCCTCCCAAGGGCCGTCAGCACCGGTAACGGGTGTAGAGGCCCGTATTATGAGATTGTCCTTGGAAGTCGACAAATATAACGGCGTTGGGATCAGCCTTTCCACATCACGTACCAATTGCGGCCAGTAATACCGCTCTTCCACAAGAGCTCGCGTCTTGTCTCGCCCAAGGTGTCCACCGAGGCCACCTCCATGTAGCTCTTGAATTATCGTTTCCTTAGCGAACTCTTTGGGATACATAGTCGATTTCCCTTAAAAGGAACCCGTCTTGTATATGTAAGTCAAGGGGTGACCTTCCGACATCTAACCCATGCGTTGAAGTCATCGTCGTCAACATATATGTCTTTGAGGCGATCGAACCCGACAACTTCATTGCTCATAGTGACTAACAAAGTCGCACGGCGACTCAAGCATCGGCTACTTTGTTCTGTTGTCACGACTTATGCTTTAGCACGAATGTGAATTCTGCAAAAATGAGATCCATCTAGATGCACACGGTTAATGTTAGCTTGACTATTAATAAACTTGAGGGCTTGATGGTCCGTGTAAAGTATGAATTCCCTTTCAATCAAATAATGTCGCCGGTGTCGCAGGCACGGACCACCGCGTCTAACTCGATCTCATATGTAGACCACTTCTTGCGTGCATCACTAAGTTTTTCATGTAGAAGGCAACCGGCCTACCTTCTTGAGATAAAACTCCCCAATCCCGACATATGAGGCATCACATTCGACTTCAAACATTTGTCAAAGTTGGGAGTACAAGAACCGGGTCGTGGATAATCAAGCGCTTGATTTCACCAAAGCTCTTGTCGGCTTCGTCGGATACCCACCGAAAGCGCTTTTCTTCATGCAACTGTTATCGGTGACAATGCTCTTGAAATTTTTCACGAACCGACGATAGAATGTCGCTAGTCCATGGAAACTTCGCTCGTGAATATTTTTAGGAAGCCATTCTCGATTGTCTTCACCTTTTCCTCATCCACTCGAATGCCCGTGGATGTAACCACAAAACCCGAAACAATAGGCTATCGATCATGAAGCTACACTTTTTTAAATTGAGGCAGTTTATTTTCAAGTGAGCACTTGAAGGACCTTCTTGAGATGCTCCATATGGGTGGTTTCGTCTTTACTGTATATCAAAATATCATCAAAATAAACCACAACGAACCGCCTAATGAAAGGTTTTAGAACTTGGTTCATCAACCTCATGAATGTGCTAGGCGCATTAGAAAGACCGAAAGGCATGACCATCCATTCGCATAATCCTTCCTTGGTCTTCAAGGTTGTTTTCCACTCATCACCTGGCCGTATTCGAACCGATAGTAGCCGCTCCTTAAGTCCAATTTAGAGAATAATTTTTAGCCCTCTAGATATCCAACATATCATCCAACCGTGGTATAGGAAACTGTATTTTATGGTGATCTTGTTGATGGCCCGTCGTTTTGTCGACACACATGCGCCAACCGCCATCTTTCTTTGGAGTTAGCAGAGAGTATGACACATGGGCTCATGCTTTCTCGAATAAGACCCTTACGGATGGTTCCTCCACTTGTCCCTGCAGCATCTCGCACTCATTCGGGCTCATTCGATAATGAGGACGACAGTAAACTGGACCCTGGGACAAGGTCAATATGGTGTTGGATATCTCGCATAGGGGGCAACCCATCGGGAAGGTCCTCGGTGCCGATTTCTTGAAATTCATGTAACAAGGGCCTTAGTCATGGGGGATGATGGTAGGCTCGAGTTCTTCCCCTTTACAATTAATGCATAAGTCTGTCCTGTTTCTTTGGATTCTTCCACGAAGTCCCGAATGGTTAAGAGAAAACGACCCTCCACTTTAGAAGTTTTAGGTGGTTCTTCTGGATCCATAGGGGCCAATATGGTTTTTCGGCCGTCCTTGACGAAGATATATATGTTATCTCGCCCTTTATGAGTGGCGTCACGGTCAGATTGCCAGGGTCGACCGAGTAGTATGTGACATGCTTCCATGTCAACCACATCGCATACTACTTCATCCTTATAATGTTTGCCAATTGAAAAAGATATGGTGCACCGTTCAGTTACCTTTGTCTCGCTGACCTTCTTGATCCAACCGATTGTATATGGAGAGGGATGACGCTCTGTTTTCAATTGCAATTTTTCCACCATGATCTTGGATACGATATTCTCGCTGCTCCCACTGTCAATGATCACGTCACAAACCTTTCGATTCACCGTACATCTAGTGCGGAAGATGTTATGCCGTTGTGGATGCACTTCTTTTCTTGGCGCATATAATAGTCGCCTCACGATGAGCGACTCGCCATGATCTTGTTGAACCCAACCTGAATCATCTGTCTCATCCTCGATGGTATGCTCCTGTTCTTCAATATCTGGATCTTCATAAGCGTTATCAGCACCACCATCATTGATGGCGAGGGCTACTTTTTGGGGACAAGCATTTGATAGGTGGCCGGTTGGCCACAACGATAGCAGTTGTCGGGCCTTGGCCGAGCATAGGGATTCGGGATTCTACTTGGACCAGCAGCAGTCGATATGCCCCTTTGAGGTCTAGTCTGATCTCGGTTCTCAGGCGTAGGAGGTTGAGTACGAGCTCCTACGGGCTCCTTCCCCTTGGGGTGTGCAGTTCCCCTCGGGGTGGACCTGCCACGGGGATCCTTGCAGTAGGATAGGTCCGTGTGTTAGGACGTTCAAGCTGCGCTTACGCCCGAGTAGCCAACTTGTTTCGCATCATTCATCGTCCAAACGGACCGCATCTGGACCCGATCCCGGATAGCCATACGCAACCCACCATTGAATCGGGCGCATTCGGTCTCGACTAAATCGTTACGCGCAAAGCAGTAAAATTCTTCGCATATTCTCTCACCGACCGACTACCCCGTCTGCAATTTTGGTATTGCTTTGGAATAATACCGATCGTAATCGCTAGGGAGAATCGGGCACGTAGAGCTGCTTCATCCGCCAGTGCGGATTGGTGCTTTAAATCACTGGTTCGCGCGAGTTGCGCTTGTTCCCACCAAGCCGAAGCTCCTCCTTTCAAACTTGTAACAAGCTTGACCTTCTTTGCTTCGGGATGTCCATATAGTCGAAAAATCGCTCAACTTGGAAAGCCAATCGAGAAAATCCTCAATGTGTAGTTGGCCATGAAGCTAGGAATATCAACCCGCATCTTAAATTCTCGATCCGTTCGATCTACTCGATCGGCGCCATGTCCTGGGGTGTTGGAAAATTATGTCGTCGATCTCCTCCTCATGGAGCCCCGTCCTCGGCATGACCCTTGGATGCACTTGCCGGCATTATCTGCGATCGGCCGACACGAGTCTCAAGAATTTGGAGGATTACCACCAGGAACACGGAGTTGCCCTAGGGTTTCGCCAAGAGATTCGCTATGCGGTCCATGGAAGCTTGCAGCCTTGCATGGCTTGCCGATCTCTCTTCAAGGCCGCTTGGAAAGCTTCCGTAAAGGAAAATTTCTGAGCACCGCCTATGGGATTGTTGCCCAACCCGTCGTTAGAAGCCATCGACCCGCAGGAGAAACCTCGCTTTGATACCAAACCGACGCGAGGGGAGGACGTGAGGTCGAGCACCGTCTTCCTCAAGAGGATAATTATTCGAATCCACGGAACTTCTCTGGACTCCTCACAGAGACTTTCTCGAATCCACGAGAAAAGAGAGCAGAAAATAGAAATAAATTCTAAATAAATTCGAAATAGATTAATCAATCCATAAAAACGAGTTCACAACCCTTTAAATAAGGGTACTAAGCAATGGGAAAGAAATCAAAATCAAACTACAACTAGGACTCCTAGAATTCGCGACTTACTATAAATAGTAAACTTACTATTTATAGACGGTCGTGATGTCTACTAGTGCGCGAGGTTTTCGGCCAAAAATAGTAAGTGTCCTATTTGGCTTCACCAAACCGTTCCCCTAATTATTCTAAGCTCTTTTCACGTTGGACGCAACTCCTAAAGCCCGACGGATGAAGAGTTATAAACAAACTAAAACTTACTATTTATAGTAAAAACGAAATTGAAACAGGGAAACGACCATCAAATCAGGGGTTTCTCGCAATTCCGAGCGTCGCAACCCAGCGTAGCTGGGTTGGTTGGCTAAAGTAGCTCGTTCTACCCCAAAATCATATATTTTTCGTCGGCTAACTCATCCCGGATTGTGAGATACGCCTGATTTAAGGTCTGATGGTCCAGATCACTTCTTTCGCCGACCGGGCCTTTTCTGATCCATCTTTGCCATGTAATTGTCCGCGACCCGCTCTACATCACTCGTCCTACCCAAAATCATATATGGTATTTCACAAATTCGGCATGGGAATTCCACCATTTGTGAGATATATCATCTAGGCTAGGTTACTCGGGTACGTTTTCCGATCGGGCCTTTTCTGATCCATCTTGGCCATGAAACTGTCCACGACCCTCTACATCATCTAGGCTAGGTTACTAAAGTACGTTTTCTGCCATCTCTTAAATGGGGTGATGGCTCATCTACCGTTCATGTGGGTACTGATCCAAACAGTCCAAATTGTGGACCATCCAATGGAGGTCATGGAATGGAGATGATCAGAGGTACAGATTCAACAATCGATATAAGATGGTTAAGATTCATCCTATCGATGTGATTTCCAGTATATGCTCCATCTACAATAGGACCCACGGCTTGGACATCTATAGACACAGATGTGATTTCTTGATAAGAAGCCACTGTCAATGAGATGGAGTGTCACAGCGCTTACATTGAATTCCATATAAGAAGCACGCTTCGCAAGCCACTGACCATCCATCATCTGAAATGACACACAGTAGAGGTTATGGAATGCCATTTCATCCTCTCCAAGCAGCTCCAGAAGTCGAACCGCTGCCAATGAAGTAGTCCTGCATGCAAGAAAGTTCCAACCATACATTATTTTCATTTTCAATGCGTCAGGCCAGGTTTGGGTCTCACTTTTTGGATCCAATTAAAAATCAGTCTAGACTCTAGTCAGGTTTTGGGCTGGGTCCAGGCAGTTTTAATAGTAAAACTAAGTATTTTTTAACATACATTGATTATTCTAGTAAGAAATGGGGTTCCCTGTGCTGCACACGTGTAAGACAGACTGTTTATACACATCATTCATCCGCCAAAGCGGCATGCTTGTGTGAGATCTAATCCATCCAGCAGGTAGGCCTAATCATGTAAATGCTTAACTGTCCCCAAATTTAGATCCAAAGACTCAATGGGTATCCAAATCCGATCAGATCCAGGTTTTTAAGAACCACACCCAGACATAAAAGGACCCAAACTTGGCAAGAACAGAGCCTGGTAAGCCCAGGTGCAGGTACTACAAGACCCAACTCTTTGAAAGCCCTACCTGTTTGGGTCCACTTAAAAATAAGTTCATTGCATTTTACTAAATAGTAATTAATTATGTATTAGAGATCATGATTGCTGGTTATTAAGATTACCTTGCTAGAAAAGAAATGGGGTGTTCCATAGGATTGACATACATCCAATTCCTGTCTCCAAAACAGTCTAGCAATCAATTAGATTTTTTTTTCAGATTTTCTGGATGTGATTGGGGTGTACATCGAGTTGAACCGAGTCAAGCTGGCCTTAGCTCGACTTGGCTCAGCCACTAGTTGACCTCGGCTTGGCTCGGTCCTCGAGTGATCGAGCCTCGGCTTGGCTCGGTCCTCGAGCTCGATGCGCCTCGGCTTGGTTTGGTCAACGGATCAGAGTAGTTCGAGTTTGCCATTACAGATTTTCACAAACACCCGGACTGCACCTTCAAAATCTCATTGTATTTGAGACAGCTGCAATGGTTTTACAGGTATTTGTATTTTATCAAACACCTTCTAAGCAACATAAAAATCAAGAAAAAAGGGTGTTGGTTTCATATACATACCTTCCTTGCCACCAGCCACACTTCTTTGAGTCATTTTATCAAACACTTGTGAGCAACATCAATATCAAAGTAACCGAGTCACCGAACTGATTCGATCTGAGTTCGATTCGAGTTGGGTTCAATCCGAGTCGAGTCTAGCTAGGGCCAGCTCGAACTCAGCTTGAGCTCATTTTCGAGCTAAAAAAAAAAAAAAAAAGCTCGACTCAGCTCAAACTCAACTTCGAACAGAGTCGAATCGAGCTTTTTCGAGTCGAGTCGACAGAGCTAACCGAGCTAGCTCGGTTCGTGTACACCTCTAGATGTAGATGTGATCGAGTGAGCTGTGGATGCTACCGACACCTGCTTGATGGAATTGAGTGGACTTTCAATGACATTGACAACCCCTGTTACGGATAAATTTAAGACATCTGACAACAACAGGCTGATAATGTATTTCTTGCAAAGCCTGTGGTAGGTTTATGCGCTTGGAAGCTAAGTGAGGCCCACCGTGATGTTTGCTAGAAATCCACCCTGTCAATCCATTTTTCAAGCTCATTTTAGGATGGGAGAACAAAAATGAGGAAGATCTAGAACTCAAGGGAGCCACAGGAGAGGAAACAATAGGTAAAGAAATTCCAATAGTTGAAATTTTACGGGTCCACTGGATATTTATATACTATCCATTCATAAAGTCATACCCATTGGAATGAACTGAAAACACAAAAAAACAAATTCCTAACATGAAACTCTTATGACCCTACGAATGTCTCAATTTCCTCTCATGTGGCTAACTTGAGTTCCGGATCCTCCTGTCTTTTGTCTTATGTTCTAAAGATGGATGGAGTGGATTTCGTTCCTATAAGTGTGGTCTACTTGATCAACATCTAAATTACAAACAACCAGGTGGGAAGTAGGCATTTTGTCAATCGGGCTAGGCTAGTGGGGTTTGGGTTGGTCTGGACCTTGGCCAAGCTTACTTCTCGAGTTGGGCTTGGGCCTTTCGTGCCAAAATGCATGCTTGATTGGACTGGGCCTGGACCGACCTAACTCTCTCGAGTTAGACTTGGGCCTCCTTTGCAAGATGCATGCTTGGCTTGGACTGGGCTCAGTCCTTGAACCTTGAAGTGTCAGATTGAGTGGAGCATAGCTTGACTCGACCCTGACCACGAGGCCCACCGCGATTATGTACTTTAATCAACACTGTTCATCCATTTTGAAAACTCATTTTAGGTGATGATTCCAAAAATGAATTAAGCATATCCAAATATCAGGTGGACCATAATATAGGAAACAGTGGTAATCGACCATTAAAAACCTCTCCTGGCCACAAAAGTTTTGGATGAATCTAATATTTGTGTAGTCTCTTCATCGATGTCCTTGTGACCTTCTCAACAGGTTGGATGACAAATAAACATGCTGGTGGCCCCATGATGTCTTTAATGATGGGAAATCAATGATGACTTTTTTTGTTTCCGTGGTATATATGATCCACCTAAGATTTAGATCTGCTTCATTTTTCATTTTTTTGGAACATGCCCTAAAATGGGCTTTCAAGATGGATGGACGGTGTGGATGTAAGGGAAATACAACACAGTGGATCCCACAGTTAGGGATCCCACCTACATCCGTGGATAGGGGGATCATCTGGATGGATGATAGCACGAAAATAGCAGCAACTGAATTATCCAAACTCTTCAATTGGTGGTCATCAACTGTATATCTATACTCTGTATCTAAGAGAGAGAGAGAGAGAGAGAGAGAGAGAGAGAGAGTACCTAATTTGAACCTTGTCCACCTGATGTATCATCTCATTTTAGCGTACGTCGTTTGATTCCTTCATTGTCAATCTTGATGTTTGGGATGTGGGATGATTTGCTCCAATACTTCCTTGTGCATTTATCCGCCAGCATTAGATTGTCGGAGATTTTCAAATCTTGGAGACAGGTAAGGTCCCGCAACCCCTGAGGCAATGACCGCAACTCGGGGCAGTAGTCGATCTCGAGACTCCTAAGCGACTTGAGCTGTCCCAAATCATCAGGAAGAGACCTCAATTTATGGCAAGATCTGATAGTAAGAGTCTCTAGTGACTCTAATTGTTTCCATCCGTAGGCGAGACACGTCGTGTTTTTTAAACGAGAGATCTGAAATGTCTTGAGGCTTGGGAGGTTCGGTAATGGCCACAAAATGTCGCCGCATCCCGAGATGTGGAGGGACGTTAGACTTCTCGGGAGTTGTGTCGGCAGTGCCTTCAATTTCGGGCAGTTGTGGATTGTTAATGAGTGTAGAGACGGCATTACATCTCCATCTTCTAATCTCAACTCCCACTCCTCCCATTCATTCATGTAAATGAACTCGAGCATTTCCAGCTTGGGGAATGCCACTCCGTTTATGCCCCCACCACAGTTATTCCCGTAAAACTCATGGCCCACATGTTTTTATAAGAACTCCCTTTATTTCAAGGCATTTGAGCGAAGGTAGTCTCCCCACCAGAACCCATAAGCTAAATTCTTAAGTCTACAATAATGTAAAAGAAAACTTAAATATTTTATTGAATAATAAGCTTAAGATTTCTAGATTATATACATAAATGACTAAAATTCTAATTTGATTAAAAATTTGCTGAAATAGCAAAATCTCTCCAAAAAAATAATAATTTTGCCATAAATATAAACATTAATTAATAAGAATTTTCTAGCTAGAACAATTTCAACATTATTACAAGCAAATTCTAAAAAGAAAAATAAAATAAAATCTAAAACTCTAAAGTTATAAAGATATAACAATAATGAAAATTATCAAAAATAATAAAGTGTTTCTAAAACCTCAATTTTAACCTCAAAAAATACATTTTCTCACAAAATGGATATCTGCGACCTGCATAGCAAGTAAATTAACCCCAAATGCACCGCTACATAAGATTGAGAAGTCATACATTTTGTGAGGATGCCCGATCAAAAGTTACAGGTCTTTTATTATTAAAAATTCAAACGATAATTCCTCTATATTTGGAATGAATTTCTTTGAACTAAACATATGTAGGACCCAATTATATCATGCCTCACATAGGACTCTTCCACTTCCAATTTCGTGGGGACTTCTTTTGGTCTAACCATACTAAGAATCCAAAACAACAAATAACTTCCAAACTTTCATGTGTAAACAACATCCAACCCTAGGTTGGCCCCATCATGGAAATCACCTTTTGGAAAACTCAGTAGCAGCCATCCATTGAGTGAGTAATGGCCCATCCATGGTAGGATGGATAAGATGAACGGTCCTTGTCACTGTATAATCTTCCAAATGTGCAGTGGAAGCGGACTATCATATTATGATGGGAAATGATCCACTGAGAGACTATAAGCGGACTATCATATCATTAAGTCATAATATTCCTACTTGCATCACAACAGTTGAACAGTTCAATGGATCAATCAGGACCGTTCAATCGGTCTAGCACAGATTTCATGGGCCAAGATGCAAAACCGAGAGGAGACGGATTCTCTGATTCATTTACAGTTGGCCTTCTTTTGTAGATATTTGGATGGTCATGTAGAAGTGGTTTTTAAGACCATGAGTAATACAAAGCCAGCCCTAACAATTCAACCATTTTTCTCTAGGAAAATTTACTACAAAATTCAATATTTTACCAAATAATGCCTCTACTAACTAAGATCTACCGAAAATACTTTGTATGAAATTATCATATGCCCATTGAACACCTTTCCCTTTAGATAAATGGTTAAAAGAAAATTATGGGCTCATATGATATTTACATGACATTTAACTGGTCTAATGAATGTAATCCATCGTGATATTTAGAAGAATGAAAATTTTAATCAATCTAAACATAAAGTGGGCCACACCATGAAAAATTATATACATGCTTAAAATATCAAAATGTATGCACATCTCATCTGATGAACCAATCAAGAGGCTTTTAGTTAGTGCAGTTATCTTGCTTAGATGCATATATTTGGCAAATTGGTTGTCAAACAAAAACTATGAGGGCCACCAAAAATTTTGACTTGATCACTTCAAAAAACATAAAAAATAAAAAATATGAAGGTACTTTCATAACATACCTTCTCAAAAGTGTTAAGATATTTTGAATTATTTGTTAAATTTGGAATTTATGATGAATTTTTCAGTAAAATTTTCAAAATAAATTGACTAATTTGTATTATTTTTTATAAATGAATCAACCATCCATTTTATTTATGTGCCAGATTCTATGGTTAGAATTACCTGATGACTGTGATTTTTGCATGACACCCTAAGAAATGTGATGGACTAGACGGTCCAAATGTCTCAATCCATCAAATAGCATTATATGACTTTCAGTCTGATAGAGATGGCTCTGCCGAATCGTTTCCCTTGTGTGCACTGTAAGTTACCGTGCTCTCAGTTGCACTGGGACACTTGCACAAGTGAGCAATCTGAACGGTCCATTAGATCCAACACCCCATTCAAAAAGCAATACCTACACAACAATTCTAACCGTCCAATCAGTGACCCATCAAATGTCTAATCAACAATTCCAGCCATTGGATCCCATCATGGATTGGTTGCACCTTATGTGTCACTTCTATTAGCCAATCTTAACCGTCCAATCTAATTCTCAAATTCCAAATGGAACAGATCACGCGATTCGTGCGGATTCCTTCATGGTAGCCCTAAAAATGTGTGATAGACCTAAGGGACCGTCCAGATGAGTTGATTTGACTGTCCAATGACCTCTTTTTGCTAACTTCCTTCCAAAGCATGTGGGAGGCACGTGCAATTTACTAGTATTATAGTACTCTGTTGGAGACAAAAGGAGGACATATAAACTGTAAGACCATCATACCCTAACCATATATTAATCTTCCCAACAACTGCGAGTGTACTTCCAACAGAAGCTCCCTCAAATTTCCCCAACTTTAGGTACGGATTTTCATAAACAAGTGGCCAATATAATTACTTATTCAGCATCGAAACATTCTTCTATCTTGTTTATTAAAAAAAATTGATACATGTTGCTTGAGAAATTCTTTGCAAATCCGCTCTCTCACATGCGCACACAGCACCCATGTGTAAGATCCTATCCGTTCATCAGGCATGTCCCTCCATGTGGACTCATTGTCTTGAAAATTTGGGATGATCTAGTCAGTAGATGGGCCACACAGGAAATTTATTTCTGTTAACCGTGGAATATTTTGTACACCTCATGGTACGGATGATGATCCGCTCCGTTCGAATTTTTTAGCATAAGGGATTTCCACGGTGGGATCTGCTTGATGAACGGATTCGATCTTGACGGAGGAGAGTGGTGGGTGTGGGAGTTAAAAATGTGCACTCATCATTACTAATGCAGCTTTCTTGTATATTAAGTAAGAATTTCGAGGGTTTTATCTGAGTATGTCTTCTTGTAATCAAGATCAACAGGAATCCCAGATCAAGTGGGCCTCTGTTGGGATTGCCGGCGTCAAGGGGGGGCGTGCCACGTGGCACGCACTGTAAGACTGCAGCGTGCACATGTCGTGACCATCGAGGTCTATGGGGTTATGACACATGGCACTCTCTCTAATTATCAATTTTTTATTATTATTTATCTATTATTAAAGCATACTTAATTAAGTTCATTACATGAAAGTAAGTAATACACAGTACTGGACTGAGAATGTGTACGGATTTCCCACTTTTTCATTTTATGCAACTGGTGCTATTATTCAATGATCCAAACCGTTGATGTGATGAGGCCCATTGTGGATGACAGACCCAATGAAAATATCCCAGAAAGGAGGATCCTAGCAATCAAATCTTTGACCTTTATCTTTCAGTCCTTGTTCATCAGGTGTTATTGCATGCTAGTCCAAACGTCAAGACTTCCAATCGACAGTGGGCCTCATGATATCAACGGTTTGGATCACGAAACTCTAACATAGTGTGCACATTCTTGAGTGGACCGTTGTTGTGATGTGGTATGTAGAGAAATTGGGGTCTTCCATAATTAGGAAGAAAAATCTTACATCGAAGAAAGAAATGAAGGCATGTAATGATGGTTATTCCCTTTTCATTGCCCTACATGTCTAAGCTTCTGTTGATCTTTTTTGAAAAATGGTTATTTTTGCAGTTGCACGGACAAAAAATGGCTATTTTTTCAGTTGCACAGCCAAATATATGCACCCCACATGCGCTAATGTGGCACACATGTCTTAGATCCGACACATTGATCTGATCCTTCCCTTGAGAAACGTGTCCCAACCTAAAAATCAGGCTGGTTTACTGATTAAATGGGCCACACTTGCAAGTCAAATATGAGCAATCATTTACCGCCCGTGTTTTAGTTCATGTTTGGCCCAGCTTGGAAAATGGGCTGGCCAGATTTTTGTGTTGAGGAATATTCACCATGAGGGATCAACAATGGACGGATTGGATCTCATAAACATGTGCCAAATCGGCATGTGTGGGGCACTTGTATGTGGTGCATGGAGATGCATGGCTACAGATAGAAACCCTGTTGTATGGCAACATTCCCTCCTTCCTAAGCATGAGAGAGTTATATTATTGAGTCTGTATGGAGAATTGTGACATTTGAAACAAAGGCACGAGAAAGTGCAATAAAAAATAAAAAATAAAAAATAGTGGAATTTGTATACATGTGATTGTAGGTATAAAAAAATACAACTTTCCATCTATTCTCAGCTTTCGAACTGAATTTTTTTATGAAGAAATGAGAGAATGAGAGTTGTTATATGGTGTGATTTTTCAACGGAGAAGTTTCCATTTCATGTCTAAGTAATCTTTTTACGGAGTTGGACAGTCCATCTAGAACATAAATGTGCATGTGACAGTCCATCTATAGAACATAAATGTGCATGTGTCACATTTGTTCGACATCCAACCGGTCTGAAAGGTTAGCTCCACCATTAAGAATACGGGATGCGAAAATTAGAACGAGCCATTCATCATGTGGCCCACATGTAGAAGGTCATGGGAAGTAATGGGTGTGATTCAAAGCAATACATGTGGTCCATATGGTAAGTACTAGAGTGGGTCCAATAAGTGGTAGATGCTTTTTATGATGGCCAACCTTTTGAACGGGTTGGATGTCATGCAAACATGACACGAAGTGGTTATGTGGGTTAGGGGTGCACATTGAACCGTCGGAACCATGGAACCGGACTAGAACCGTTGGATTGTGATGTAGAGCGGGTCGCGGACAATTACATGGTAAAGATGGATTAGAAAAGGCCCGGTTGGCGACAGAAGTGATCTGGACCATCAGACCTTCAATCAAGCGTATCTCACAATTCGGGATGAGTTAGACGACGTAAAATATATGATTTTGGGGTAGAACGAGCTACTTTAGCCAACCAACCCTGCTATGCAGGGTTGCGACGCTCGGAATTGTGAAAAACCCCTGATTCGATGGTCGTTTCCCTGTTTCAATTTCGTTTTTACTATAAATAGTAAGTTTTAGTTTGACTATAACTCTTCATCCGTCGGGCTTTAGGAGTTGCGCCCAACGTAAATAGAGCTTAGAATAATTAGGGGAACGGTTTGGTGAAGCCAAATAGGACACTTACTATTTTTGGCCGAAAACCTTGCGCACTAGTAGACATCACGACCGTCTATAAATAGTAAGTTTACTAGTCCTGAATTCTAGGAGTTTTAGTTGTAGTTTGATTATGATTTCTTTCCCATTGCTTAGTACCCTTATTTAAAGGGTTGTGAACTTATTTTTATGCATTCATTAATCTATTTAGAATTTATTAGAATTTATTTCTATTTTCTGCTCTCCTTTCTCGTGGATTCGAGAAAGTCTCTATGAGGAGTCCAGAGAAGTTCCGTGGATTTGGAATAGTTATCCTCTTGAGGAAGATGGTGCTCGACCTCACGTCCTCCCCTGCGTCAGATTGGTCCGGTTTGGTCCGGTTCTAGACAGCACCGGTTCCGATTCCGGTTCAAAAAATTCGAGAACTGTTGGATACGGATCGGTTCTGGTTTAAGGCCCTGTAGAACCGTACCGAACCGTGACCTGAACCGTAGATTCGAACCTTTACTTTAAAACAAAAAAAAACCCCTAAATATCCAATCTCTCTACTCTCTAGCCTGACTGTTGCCGCCCCTGCCAGCCCTCTTTCTCGCCGATTGCGCCCTTGCCCTTGCCCTCTCTCTCGCCGACCGCGTCCCTGCCCCTGCCCTTTCTTCATCAAAGATCAAAAAAGGTAAGCTTGAAGAATTGGATTTGTACTATTCCATTTAATAGAGCCAAAATGACTCGAAAGGGCCCTGATACTTTTGCAACATTGGAAGATCCCCTGATTTGTGATTTTCATTGTTTAAAGTCCTACATGAAATGTACAGGATTGCAGTCTAGGGCTTGGTTGTTGTAGCAAATAGATAAGAATCATCTCTATTTTGGTCATTTATTCTCCTTGGTTTATACCATACATGTGGCATGTGTATGATGATCTGTACTGATCATTCATCAGAGATAACCATGAAGGTGTAACAGAAGACCAATATCACAGTGATGGGACAATCATATCCTTGTGTTGCAAGAAAATTCTTCCACAAGTGTTTACACCGACATCAAAACTGTGGAACCGATCCGGAACCAAACCATTTTTCACGGTCCAATTTTGGTTCGATTCTATGGTGCTAACGGTCCGGTTCCGGTTCCATAATTTGTAGAACCGTTAGGAATGGTTCGGTTCCGGTTTCACCCCGAAACCGGACTGAACCGACCTGTGTGCACCCCTAATGTGGGTGTTGGACCGTTGCTTAGCGGTCCAACTAATTGCATTGCATGATGCTCGATCCAAATAAACTGTCATCATCAACCCAACAACTCTATAGACTGGACATCTGCACGGTGGGGTTCATCTGATGGACGGCTTGGATCTTGCACGTGGGTTACCTTGTAGAGGGTCTCCCTTTCTTTTTCTAAAAAATGTCCACATGCTATTTATTTCGCAACCGGAAATGCGATAATACGATAGATTTTTTTTTTTTTTTTTTTCATAATACGATAGAGCCGTCCTTCCACCATCTCATGGTAGTTAAATGGTGTGTCAGGACCGTACATCTAGTCGATCCATTCTCCAGTGGACCATGCTAAAAAAGTTCAATCAAAAGAGTGGATCCTATGCATCCAATCAGTGGGCTGCCGATCGGATGGTGAAAGGTGAAGATATTCAAAAGGGGAAGGGGGATGATGAGAGAATGGTGATGGCTAGGAAAAGGTGGTGTGGTCTTTTATTAATGGGCCCTCAAAGATAAACCCACCTGGACCCGCCACGTGTACAGTGAAGTTGCACTACCATCCTATGATAGAGATGACTCTATCCTATCATTTCTCAGACTAAGAAAGAGATATGATCTCAACCCATAACATTTTATTTCTGTGGTTGAGATTGTTTTGATTGGATTAGGAGAATGAATGTATGATAAATAAAGATAACTTGGAACTGTATGGGACCCAAGATGGTATGTAAGTGCCATCCAACCCGTCCATTAGATGGGTCCCCCTTCGTTAGTTTTAGATCCCAAAATCTAGTCTGAT